>VXBR01005646.1:1017396-1171905 GCA_013400215.1 Cisticola juncidis | reverse complement strand
TGACACAGGTGACACTGGTGACAGGTGACTGACACGGGTGGCGGGGCCGCCGCCGCTCCCCCGGCCCGGGAGGGGAGAGCAGAGGAGCCGCTCGCTGCCGTCTGCCGGGGACAGCGGTCAGGGGTAGAGCCCTTCGCCGTCAGGGTGGCGGGCAGCAGCCATCGATGGGTTTTTAAGATGCGTTCTGACTTAGTCCAATTAAAGGCACACAAAATAGCTCGTCCCTTGAACTGCTGGAGAGGGCAAAGTTTGCGGTGGCGGCCAAAGTGACCTTTGTCACACTCAGTCTGTGGCGGGCTGTGGGCGGACTGTGTGTTGTGTGAACATCCCCCTGCCCTCAGATTACGCCCACAATTGTTTTATTGCCTACATAAATCGCCACTGATCTGCTCCATCTTTAATTGCACAGCAAATAGTAATGGTCAGAAGCACATACATGGCTTAAGAAATCAATGCTAAAAGTTGGGCTGTCACCAGACAAGCAAACCCTGCACGACTTCATGTCAGGAACTAAATATTAGAAGTAAAGTTATTCTAAAAATAAGGGTTAATTCCTTTATAGGCATGACCTTGACTAACTTATCTGCAGTTATCACTAAGAAACAGTGAACAAGTTTTCATTGTCTTCTGATGTAAATATAAAACATTAATTCATTCAATCTGCCCTAATCTTCCTATTTACCTCAGCTGAGAATTTAGGAGGGGGCTTAGGAGAGTAGCTAATAGTAAGTCTGATAAAACTATTAATATTTATGCTTTTACTCATTTGTCTTGTAATTACAGTTCAAGGCTTCAGCTGGCCTAAATTTGTTTTGTTCCAGGCAGAGTATTTGTCAGTTAAACTTTTTAAACTGTTACAAACTATGCTCTAGCTGCTTTGGGGAGAATGGAAATGTAATAGGAGGAATGAGGGCAAAAGTTCATTTGATTTATATTTTTCAATAGTTGTCTAATCATTTATTTGACTTGGTAAGAATACATCTTAAAAAATTAACCAGAAAAAAAGAATGAAAAGCATGCAGGCTAGCACAGAGCCTTGAGGAAAATGGGGATAAATGGATTTGATTGGAATATGATAGACAAGGTGTTATGAAGGGTTTAACTGGATAGTCCTTCTCTTTTGCCTGTGTGCAAAATATCTAATTTTCTTTGTGACTCAAACATGCATTCTTTAAAATTTTATAGTTCCTATAGGCTCTCCCTAAAGCACAATCTTTAGACATGATAATCAGGCTGGCAGACAGTGGCACTTGGTATTAGAATCATAAGCAATTTAATCAGAGACTAGAATCATAGAGTGGTTTGGGCTGGAACAGACCGTAAAGATCATCTAGTTCCACTCCCCTTGCCATGGGCAGGGAAACTTTTCTCTGGACCAGGTTCAGAGCCCCATCCAGCCTGGGCTTGAACACTTTCAGAGATGAGGCATTTACAACTTCTCTGGGCAGCCTATTCCAGTCCAGATTTGAAAAAACCCACAACACAAAACAGCTCCATCCTGCCATTTTGTTCAGATCAAGTCACAATGCACTTTACAAGTATCATTTCTGTTAGAAGTTTACAATTTTGTAATTATTTGAGTTTTTGAGTAATTATAATCTTCCTCTTTGCAGTGCTGGCCAGTCAAACCCAACCTTCTACCTTCAGAAGGGTGGACAGGCTTTTGTGCTCAGGAAGAAGCCCCATGGTCCCCTTTTACCTAGGGCACACAAGGTAAGCAACATTTTTCACTGAGCTCCAAACACTTTGTTTTTCAGGTGACCAGGGTCTATACATGATGGTCCAGCACAATGATGCATGTGTCCAGAAATACAGTGAGCTGCTGGATTATTTCCCATGTTCTGTGCTCTACGTGTAATTAAACGTTCAAGAGGATTCACTGTGCTCATTTATGCTTGGAAGGTTTTAACTGAACCTAATTTCTGTGTCTCCTTCAGGTGGATAGAGAATATCGTGTACAGAAAGCCTTGTTTTCAGCTGGGTTTCCAGTGCCTGAGCCACTTTTGTACTGCAGTGACGTTTCTATCATTGGAACAGAGTTTTATGTAATGCAGCATGTGCAGGTTGGTCCTCCAGTGTGACATTCTTTCCTTCTCCCTATTACAGCTACTTTTAAATCGTCTAAAACCTTTCTGTTAGAGCCTTACCCAGCACCATTTTGTTATATGAGCGTAAATAATCTTCTGATATTTTGAAGAAATGCTAGCTATCAGTGATTCTCAAAGATTTCAGCTTATCCAGGGCTTATTTCACACTTTGTAGAAATTTTTAGCTCAGTATTTAACCTCTTGTTCTTGTTTGAGCTCTTGGAAGCATATCTTGAAATGAGGTAATATGGTTTCTGTGAAAAGAATACACAAGTCAGAGGGAAAAAATTGGTCTGTAAACAGAATCTTTGTACATTCTGGAGCCTGTTTAGTACTGAAAATAAGAACTGACATACAATCACCTTTTCTTTAAAACAAAGCAGTTCAAACACTATTTTCAGTAAGGACACAGCATATCTCTGTCTGTGGTCCACCACTCTGGGGGTGCTGTAGCTGAGCTGATATGCTTTTTGTTAGATTTTGGTGATTTTGAACATAAGTCTGCTGTACTGTGTGTTTGCTTTTTTTTTAATCCTGTGGGAGGAGGAGTTGAATTCAAGCCTTTTCATTGCATCTCATTCTATCATCAGGTTTACTGGGAAATCAGAAATGTAAGTTTGGGGGCAAATTTCTGAAGATTAGGTTAACCTTCCCAACAAGATTACAAAATCTGTAAATCAAGGGTAACAGAATGTAAGAGCTGTGAAAAATTTGAAACAGATTTCTTACATCAAAGATGGAGAATTTTACTGGTTTTGATTAGAAAAAAGTGATTTCTTAAAAAGAAACCTTGTTACATTTCTAAGTATGTTAATGCACAGTCTGTCCATTCTACAATGGTCAGCACTGCTCTTTTTTAACAGTTGTGAAAATGGAACAACAAGGTCATCTTCTAAATGTATTCAACTGCTTTTAAGGAGAAAAACAAATGAATTTCTTGGATTGTTTGAGTCTGTAACCACAACTCCCCCATTTCCTGCCTGCCCCTCCTTTCCCCTGGGGTCTTCATTGGTATTTTTTCTGCAATATAGCTTTTAGAGACAAAACAGTAACATTGTTTTTTCTTGTACTTTCAAGCTTGAGGATACCTGGACTGAGTGTTCTAATTGAGAATTTCATCTACAGATACACCACAGATACATATACACATTAGGTACACCATATACTAATGACCTGGGTTTACTGTGAATCCCTGCATTGCCCCTGGGTGAGGAATAAGATAACTGAGGAAGGAATTTTTGATTGCTTAGGGAATGTTGGTTCACTGCGTTTGTTTTTGGTTGTGGAATGTGTACCTTTACCTCTTCTCCTCTGATGTGTACGTCCCACCAAACGGCTGATTTTTGGTGTTTCTAGGGTCGCATTTTCCGAGACATCTCCCTGCCTGAGGTGGGCCCAGCAGAGCGTTCTGCTCTCTATCTTGCAATGATAGAAACTCTGGCCCTGCTGCACTCCTTTGATTTACAGTCATTGGGTCTCCAAGGATATGGTAGAGGAGCAGGATACTGCAGAAGACAGGTACAGCTCTTAACAATCTCTTGTTTTGTCTGGCCTTTGAATGTTTGATTTGCAAGCTAAATCGTTAATTATTAATGGTCATATTTTAGCTATTAAACCTTCACTTAGTTCAATTAATTATGCACAGTATGAAGCCACTACTGCATTCAGATTGACTCTGTAATGCTGTACTTAGGGAATGACACGCATTTGCTTTTAGAATAACACTAG
This sequence comes from Cisticola juncidis, assembly GCA_013400215.1. Lineage (NCBI taxonomy): Eukaryota > Metazoa > Chordata > Aves > Passeriformes > Cisticolidae > Cisticola > Cisticola juncidis. The sequence goes on along the minus strand of VXBR01005646.1, from coordinate 1,168,090 downwards.
ATTTGGGCTATGTAAATAGGATTGAAATAGATCTAGTCTTCATTTCATCTTTTGATATCTCAGTTCACATTTGGAAATGCAGAGGTACTTGGTTTTAGTGAATTTTCAAGCAACATGGTGACAGCCAAAGCCCAGCAGCATGTGCTTTAAAATTCTGTACTCTTGAAAAACTTGTGAATCAACTGAAAAATCTGTTGGAGTGTTTGTATTTTTTAGGTATCAACTTGGAAAAAACAGTATGATGCAGCTGCTCATACAGATATTCCTGCCATGAACAAGCTGGCTGAGTGGTTAGCAAACAACTTGCCACCTGATGACAATGAAGAAAACTTGATTCATGGGGATTTCAGAATAGATAACATCATCTTCCACCCAACAGAGGTATTTGAAATGTGTTTATATGTTCAGTAGGTTTTGGCCCTCCATTTGTTTGTACTCCTATCATGTAATGGGACACTTACATGAGGGTTGTTTTAGTGCATGAAACATCTTTGAATGAAACAGTAGAAAACTGAACTCTTCTCTATGCTCTGTGTAAGGTGTTTGGGTACCTAATACAGTCCTGGCTTTCACTGCAGGAGCTAGACACAATGGATGGATTCACAGACTCATGGAATTGTTTGGATTGGATGAGACCTTAAAGATCATCTATTTCCAACTCCTTGGCAATGGGCAGGGACACCTTTTACTAGACCAGGTTGCTCAGGATCCCATCCAACCTTGCCTTGAGAGATACTCTGCTTATTCATTAGTTCTAGTCCCTGCTTCAAAGTGTAGGAACAAAGCATTTATATGCATAGATCCTATTGGATTCAGTGCAGCTGAAGGCTCACTTCATTAGACTACATAAGCATCTGATCCAAAGCCTCCTGCCATCTGTATTATGGCTTCAGTTAACAACAAGAGCTTTTGGAGCAGGAGCTGGATGTATAATACATGACACTAGTGGAAGCAAAGGAAAATCTGCTAAAGCTTTTTAGTTAGGGAGCACATGTAGATCACAAAGACCCTGACAGTTTCCCATGCATCTTTAGGGAAAAGATAGATTTTTTTGTTTGTTTCTAGTTTATGGAAATAAATGTGGGCTACCAATCTATCAACACAATTGCATTTTCCTTTTGTTTTTCTGTGCTATCTATGTTCTGACCAGAAGACACTCCTGGAACTTGCAACCACGACTGCAATGCCTGCTTCATGGCAAAGCAACAGATCCCAGAGATTGCCAGAGATTTTGTGTATAGATTAGTTGATAGACAGGATTTGTAGGCTTAAATGTGCTGATTGATTCCCTGAGCAGGGAATTTAACAGGCTGGGGAACTCTCCCAGCTGTTCCTGTTGCAACTGAAGGAATTGACCAAGTTTTACATCAGTAATTTTAAGTTATCTGTAGAAACCGTTCCTGAATATGCAGGACTGACCATGTAGGAAAGACTTTTCCACATATTTCAAGTATCCTTAGGTCATAAATAGGCTGGTGGGGTCATTCAGGTTGATAGGACAGCTGGATTATAAGAAATTATCAGAATGACACTGTGGGGAGTCTCAGACCACCCAGCTGAAGACACCAGTGCAAGGATGCTTGCAGCAGAGGCTCACTCTGAGCTGGGATTGACTTCCTGTTTAAGAAATTCAGTTCCCCATGTAAGTGTTAATCTATGGAGAATATTGTGAAAGTTTTCTGGTGCATGGTCTGTCAGTGAATTTCTGTGCTAAAGGACTGTGCAACAGGATCGGGAAAGAAACACAACAACTCTCAGTGCTACTGTTCTTCAGGATGTTTTAATTCAATCGTCTTTTATACTAGGAGAGTCTGGAAGTTTCTGAAAGGAAGAACACTACTCAAAAAATGCAGATTTAAATCACATTTTCTTTGGAAAAATGCCTAGCTTTTTGTCTTTATGTGAATGTTAGTTTTCTGCAGATCTTTAGATAGTGCCAAAAGGAGCTCTTTTTGCTGTAGACAGCTACAGTATGTATTTTTAATGTTAAACATATAGTAACCAAATAAAACACGTGGATGTTGAGGAGGTTGTGCATTCGTGGATGGAGAGAAAGTGTCTTCTAACACTCACATGAGATTTTTATTTTTTAAGGCTCGTGTTTTGGCAGTGCTGGACTGGGAACTTTCAACTACTGGTCATCCTTTAGCAGATTTAGCATATGCCACTCAATTCTACTTTTGGCCTGCATCTATTAAGGGCTTAGGTCAAGGCTCTGTCTTGGGTTTCAAAGACACCATAGGTATGAAACTTTGATCTTTTTCTTGAAACAAACCCTACCCTTGATTTCTATTTGAAATGTTTTAGGAATTAGATGGTAAATTCACGAGCATATCGTTTTGCGTTGGTAAACAACTTTGCCATAATTTTTTTCATTGTAGCAAACAGTAAGTCTTTAGATAGTTCTGTTCTGTCAAGCTTTGTCTTAGCTACAACATGCTACTTCTGTAAAACCTTCTTTTGAACCTTTCTAAGAGATAATGGAAGAAAAAGAAATTCAAATTAAATATACAATTTTTTTAAAGCCTTTTCTCTCCAGGTGAAATTATTTGTCTCACTGGAGTGGAGACAAAGAGCAGCAGGATATGTTATAGTTCTTTGAAATTCTGGCAACTCCTACTTCCTTTGGTCTCTCCATATCACAGTTATGTCTTGAGAAATGATAAATCATGGTGTTTACTATGTAAAAGAAATACCTCATTAAAAACAGTTTAAAAACTGTTCACATGTTTGAAGAATAAGGTGGAAAAAAATCATACAAAATGTTGAGAATTCTAAACACATATGTTTTATTTTTTGTAGAAAATCCTTCATTTGAAGAACTGATTTCCATTTACTGCCGCTGCCGGCGTATTTCCACTGCTTTATCCAACTTCAACTTTTTTCTTGCTTTATCCTATTTTAAAATGGCAGCAATAGCCCAGGTAATACCCTCACATTTGCTAAAATGTCACATATCTTTGTGTATTTGTGGCTAGTTCATTTAGTCATGGCTAATAATTGTATGTCTATGCTGTTGTCAGTTGGCTTGAGGGGCAGGCTGGGCTCGTTTGCCATATCACTTGCAGACTTCTGTCTTTTCTTGTTTTGTTTTTTACTTTTCCGCTAGTACTTTTTGTGATTCGCCTTTCATTTGGTTTAGCTGGGATATGGTTTTAACTCTTGTGCAGCAAGCATCTCCATTGTACCAGAAATGTACCAAAACCAATGTTAGCATATCCCAGTAAGTTTGTTTTCTTTAAAGACTATGTGCATTTAAGTATTACTTTTCTATTTGAAGAAATCACCAGAGTGTCAAAGAGAAAATTTTAAGTGCATAATTATACCATATATGGCTTTCTTTTGGTTTTAGGGTGTATATGCCAGGTATCTCATTGGAAATGCTTCTGCAGAGAATAGTCATGAATTTGCAAAAATTGTGAAGCCTTTGGCAGAAAGAGGACTAGAGCTCTCAAAAAGGTGAGAGTGGTCTAAACTGCTGGTCAAAGGCAAGGCAAAGGTTTTCTGACATCTTCATTTACTTAAATGCATGTCTAAGGCAGTTGATGTTATTATGAGAAAAAATCTGGTCTTGTTACCACTCAGTGTTCTTCCCTAGGTCATCCTTCAGCTGTATACAGCACAACATTTCTGGAGAGCTCTTCCATCAAAGTAGGAAAGGCCAAGAAATTTTGCTGAAGGTTAAGCAATTCATGAAGCAGCACATTTATCCCGCTGAAAAGGTAAAAGCTTTTCATTAACCTGTTTATAAAAGAACATTTTCTGACTAGACTTTATAAAAATGTAAAAATACGTCTAGAAGTCATGCCTTCCTGGGTTTTTTTCCAAAACATGCAGTAATGATTGTGGCATTACAAAATATTAGCAGAACTCATTATAGATGGCATTATTTTTTTTCAGGATTAAAATGTTGTATGCATTGTTAATGAAAGAATTATTTTTTTAAACTTCTGAAGTGTAAAAACTTCTCTTTTTAGAAAGTGTTACTTTTCAAAGCAAGTTACCAAAATACTTGGTAGACTAACAAAAACCTAGAACTGAACCTAAAGACACCTATTTAAAAATAGAAACTGCTGATTTTAACCATATGAAGCTGAGTGTTTGTTTTTTACTTTTTAGCCTGTGAGAAAAAATGGGATTGCATAATGTATCAGAGTAGCCTCATTCCTGAATAAATCTAAGACCAATTAAGGTTTGAAATCAGACAAGGAAATATATACAAAATCTATAGTTAGTGGAAGGGAAAATTAGATGAAGTAGTTTACTTCTTACCCTAGGAAGGTTAGGAATTTCCACTTAGAAAGCTGGTTCAGCTTTTAGCCTCATGGAAGTACAGATGGCTTTTGTTGCAGAATTTGTTGGTTTGGCTTTCAGAATTTTTTTTTCCCAAGTCAGGCAGAAATGTGGAAAACATCTTAATCTAAAAGATTTATGTATACATGTATACCTATCACAAGGAGGGGTTGAGGGCAGTAACTCTTGATATTCGTAGTTTCTTAAAAAGTATATCTGTGACCAAGTTTGGATTGTAGTTTTGGATTGTCCAAGAAAGCCTTGCAATAATTAAAGTATTTGCTTTAAAAAACAAACGAACCACAAATAGCCATGCAAGTTTTTCAGATGAGGCGTGTTGTGCTTGGAAGTTATTTCTGGTCACAGGGATTGTGAATCAGGAATTGTAAATTTTACTTGGCTGTTTGTCTGTATTGTGTCATTTTCAGAACTGGACACTGCTTTTATTGTTTTTTTTAACTAGGTCTGGGCCAGGTTTGAAATTCTGTGCTTCACTAAAACATGAGTGTGAAAATACTAAGATAACTGAATGTAGATGTTCACTTAAAGCTAGTGATTGGTGCTTGGAATGACTGCTTACATTATCTGTTAAAGAATTATTTTGACAGGAAGAGAAGATGTAATTTTATGGGGTTTTTTCCTCACAGTTAACAAAAGATTAGCTGGGTTATCTGCCTGAATCATAAGTGTCAGTATATCAGGCTTTTATTTGTTCTTTTACTTTCGGGTTGTGCCACTTGTGTGTACTGTTGGTCACAGGTACTTCCATCTCCAAACAATACCGACCTCCTAGTGCCATCATCACATACTTTAAACCACCCCCAATAGTAGTTAAGGTACTGATTGGGGTCATCTGATATTTAAAGTCTTGGAAAATTAATAGATTGCAGTTGAACTTTCCATTATATACTTTATTTTATTATGCAATTAACTATGTAATGTAAACCTGCATTGAATATTTTTTACTTGGTTCCTTGGGTCATAGATCTGGAAAAGATGTATTATTATTTGTGTGTTACACATGTTCTTAATTTAAACAGCATCTTTTATTTTGTTTCTCTAAGGAAATAGTAAAATATTATACTGAAAGTAGAAATACTGAGGACAGATGGAGGAAACCACCACTGCTGGAGAGACTGAAGGTATGGAATAAATATTTTTAGCACTCTAGCAGTAAAAGAGCACAGACACATAGCATAAGAGTGATTGGTGTATCCTGCCGGAGAAGTTACTCTACATGGAAAAAAACAATGTGAGGAACAGTGAAAAGGAAGGAAGAGGAAAGTATGGAAAAAGTGAGAAAGCAATTAAGAGAGGAGAAGAACAAAATGAGGTCTGAGAGCATATATCTAAACTTTAAGTCAAAGACTGAATCTACAGTTGCAGAATAGCTGTTGAAAAAAACATCAAATATATTGAGCAGTAGGGTAGGCAGGAGCAAAGAAAATGTGTTGCAAGCCAGAATTTAATTTTTTAAGACTTATCGCTGATATTTTTTCTGTTGATTCATGTGATAGGAATTGGCCAAAGCAGAAGGTCTTTGGAACCTTTTCCTCCCAGACGTCAGTGGTCTCAGCCAGCTTGACTATGCCCTAATAGCTGAGGAAACAGGGAGGTGCCTTATTGCTCCTGAGGTTTTCAACTGTCATGCACCAGGTTAGCAACCATGTCCCAAAACTGTGGCACTGGGAGCATTAAAAAATTGGGGGTCTTGCACCTTGCAGGCTGCGTGTCTCAAGCAGTAAGCATGACTGCTGATTTCTTACAGACACGGGAAACATGGAGGTCCTCCACATGTATGGCACTGAAGAGCAAAAGAAAGAGTGGCTGGAGCCTCTCCTGGAAGGGAAGATTAGTTCTTGCTTCTGCATGACAGGTAAATTATTCTCCAGAAGAAATTTCAAGCCACTTCACGTGGTGTATGCATGGAAAAGTAGGAAACTGCAAGTTATGTGTTACAGTGGACATTTCTGTACTAATTCAGTATCAGTGAATGTGTTTGAATATAAAATTATCTATGAGGTGTGAATGCAAACTGGAGCAGCTTTGCTGCCTTTTTTGATAGTTGCTGATTTTCATGGTTACAATGTTTAGTATTTGCTTTCTGTCTATTTCTCGTGTAATTTTTGTACTGGTAAAATACAACTTACAGTACCAACAGGTTTACAATAAAGCTTACCCTTCCTTGTAGTGTGCTGTGGAGTTCTCTAGACACACACCATTGAGTCCAAGTATGATTATTGTGATTAAAATTGTGTGTTTTGCAGTGTCATGGATTTTTTTAAAGATTTAACCCAGAAGTTGCTTGCTTTATGTTTGTAGCTCAGTATTGTATTTAGTTTTGTTCCTGAAAGCTTGTGGCATTCAGCATCTCTGGAAGGTCTGGTTCGTGCTCTAGGGAGGTGGCTTTTGGAACATGGGGTGTCAAAATCTTTATCCTCCGGTGTCAGAGGGAATTGAGAGAACTCAGCCTTGCAGACACTTACTTTGAGAATTCCCAAGAGGAAATGGATACTTTTGTTTTAAAGTATATGGCCTGTGAAAAGAGGTAATGGTGAAAGGAGAGAGGAAAAATCTTTCCTGTTCCAAAAAGTTATTGATGACATTTTGCTGACAACTTCATGTAGTCTATTTCATATACAACGGCAAAATTATTTTCAATCTTTATTTTTGCTTGAGAAGAACCCAGGGGGAGAAAACAGGCTGAGGAGAAATATGCCTGTTACCTGTAAGTGTAATGGAAGGATAAGGGATTTAAAAACACAAGGAAAGGAAGAAGGCTGATTGCAAAGGTGGTCCAAGCCCAAGAACAAGGGCATCTTAACTGACTATGAATAACAGATTGTTGGAAAACAGGAAGTCTTCTGACCACCAGCAGCAAGGTCCTTCAAAGAGTTTTTCTATTGGTAGCAAACCAGTGTACTTTTAATAGAGTATGTTTAGAGCCCTATATTTTTGGAGGTTGTATTACCTTTGTATTTAATCTGGTGGTTTGTTTTTTTCCTTGAACACAGAGCCTGATGTGGCTTCAAGTGATGCCACCAATATGCAATGCACCATTGAGCGAGATGGGAACTGCTACGTCATCAATGGCAAGAAGTGGTGGAGCAGTGGTAAGTGTGGAAACCTAAGTAAGAATGGATAAGGCTAGATTTTTATCCAAGAACTATTAAAACAAAAGTGTTTGTGCTCCAGTTTTGAGACAAAAATTTGTCTTCTCTTGAGTAAAGACAACAGAATGTAAAACAACATTTTGAAGAAGGTGAATTGAGTTCTATGAACCAAAGTCCAAGATTCAAATCCAGTTTGGGGATTGGGCCCTTTTTGGAACCTCTGAATTTTGTTCACAGAATGAATGCTGCTATTTTCTTAAAACATTACCTCTTTCTGTCAGTTAACTTACACATTTATGGCTTTGTTTTCATGAAGCTTTGGCAGCTTGTGTGAGAGGTTTGAGAGGACCGTGTAGCTACAGTAAAATGTGGCTGCCTTTAAAGTAGCCTTAGCCTGTGATGCTGTTGGACTGACTATTGCAGGAGATTTTCTTATGTTATAATTCTCAGTAAAATTGTACAGTACTTTGTACTGTAAGTGACAGCTGTCCCTAATATTGTAGTTCTGGTACTTTTTTGCCAAAGCATGTGACAGCAACTTGAAAGTCATCATTCCCTGAGAGTTTAGAATCCAAGTAAATAAGCCGAGCTGTTAAACTTGAATGTTTCATTTGCTTACACAACTGTGGCAGATACATGATTGTGCAATACCTGGAGTCACCAGAAGATAGATCTCTCTCTCTGTTCTACTCCTGTGAAAGTGGCAGCAAAAAGAGGCAGGGAATCTTGTCTCCTGACCCTAGAGTGTTGTTTAACTGCTGGCTACTTGGCCTTTACTCTAGGTCAGTGTCTCCCAGCTGTGCATTGCAGTCCCTGAGGAACTAATGAGAAAGTTTTAGGGGATTACACACACAAAATAATATTCATAAAATTAGTTATGTGAATTATAAAAAGGAGAGTAAAGGTAAGACAGCATGATCTGGTTTGTCTTATTTCTAATAAATACAATTAGAGCAATCAGGTTTGCATAAAGACAGGTACATAAAAGGCACTGCAATTCCAAAAGTTTGAGAAATGTGTTCATTCAGCTCTGTATTAGTCAGTCTCTCTTCCTGCCTGGCTGGGAAAATGGGTTTTTTGTTTGTTTTGATGTTGGTTGGGGCTTTTCAACTTTTGGGACATTAAAACCTTGGATGTGTGGGAATTCCAGAAGCCTGGCAGCCTTGTCAGAATGTCACTCTGTATTTGTGAAGACAAGTCATAAATCACCCAGACAGGGAGTCAGTTACTTCATGGAAGAATTGGGGTTTCTTATTATGCTCTGCATGTGTACAGGAAATCCAGTATGGCTTAAATATGTCAGATTTATGGTGTATGTGTAGAAAACTGGTCAAGCACTTTGGACTTATCTGTTCACACCCTAGTATTTCTCAAAACACTGGGCAGACATTCTGCAAGCTTTTGTCATCCAAACAGGGAGAAGAGGCTCATGTCTTGTTTATGCTACTGTTGTTTGTCATTTTAGAGCTTTTGGTTCCAGTCCATAATTGTGTAACTAAGAACAGTATCTAAGAATAAGAGGTTTTTGTTGACTTTCCTAATCTATAGATGAGACATTTTGTCAGAGCCCACAGGATGTTTGAAGACAAGGACAGTATGCTGTAACAGCCCTTTTTCATTTTGAAAGCTAAGCTAGTATGCCAGTATGTTTGAAATGCTTCCAGTGACTCATGGAAAACTGCTGTTTTCCTGGAATCCCTGCCAACACTGTGGCAGGGGACAGCTTTGGTACCTCTTTGTGTAAAAACTGTAAATCCATGAGCTCCATCTGGAATGGGAACCTCTCTCTTTTGTCAATCAAGGCCTCTCCCATTTGATGGTTGGTAAATGCTTATGATGAGAGTATCAGTACCTACTAAAACAAAACAAAAATAAAGATTAAGATAAGAGGAAAAAAAAAGCCAGTGCACTTTTTCTAATCTTTGATTTTATTGTATCTCCATATATTTTAGCAGATACAGTTATTACAGTGCTTGATAAATTCTAAAAATTCTGAAGAGAAAATCCAGGCCTTGTATCTGAAGATTAACTGAACTTTTTATTACATTTACAAAAATCTAGAATGTGCCACCCTTGGAGCACTGGTGTCTTGTTGAAGTTTAGGGTGAGCAGAAAAGGAAGACATGAAAGGTCATTTTTTCTGTAGTTATAGAAAAGGGGTTGCTGCGGTATTTTTGTGGAGGATGTTGTTGCTGCTATACATTTGTAGAAACACACAGAGAATGGCTTTTCCTCCTCTTTATCCCTCTCAATTGTCAGCCATAACCTTATACTTCATCTCAATCTGCAAGGATATCTATGGAATGATAGTTGAGTTGAGAAATGGAATTGAACTGTTAGGCAAATGTTCTAAAGTTTTATCAAATAGTTGGAGAGACACGAGATTGTTAACTTGTGGTACAAAGGTTCCTGTTGTTTGATTGCTGATGTTTTTTTTCTCTGTTTTAATTACATGCTTAGATGTGTACAGGTTGTTCATTACACAGTTACTTAATTGCCTAGTACTGTGACACTTCAACATTTTAATCTTGGGGATGTTTTTAGGTGTTTGGGTTTTGTTGCGGTGTTGTTTGTTGGGTTTTTTTTGAGTTCTTTGATGTTGTTTAGTAAACATCTCAGGTTGTTTCTAGTGGTTTCAGTATTCAGTTTTTGCTGGATTCCAATAAACATGTTCCACTTTGAAGTGCTCTGTAGTGTCTTGGCAGGTTCAGAAATTCATTGAAAGTTGATTGTAGAGAAACAGCTGCAGAAACAATAGCCCCTGGAATGAGTAAACAGTTCCCTTGGTTATGTAAGATGATGGAAGCGGTGGAGGGCCTATATAGTGAAACTGATTGTTTCTTCAGTAGTGTCTTCGTAATTCATAGAAATTTCTTCAGGTCTTCCATTCTGCTGTTGTCTTCTCCAGTACCCGTAGTTTTTTGCGATTTTCATGACATGCATTTTGAAAGATGCTCCCAGAAAGGTGTAGAGGAGAGGGTTGAGGCAGGTGTGGAACAAAGCAATGCTCTTGGTGACCTGGAGTGCCACGTCCATGGTTTTACTGGCATGGCAGTCCGTAACCAGCACGTAGATGATGTCTATGGCTCGCCACAGCTTCACGATGTTGTAGGGTAGCTGGGTGACAATGAAAGTAGCCACTACTGCCAGCAGAACCGTGAAAGGCCTGGACTTCTTAACATTTGCAGACCTGAAGATTGCCCGAGCAGTAGCGGAATAGCAAATCAGCATTACGAGGAAAGGAAGCAGAAACTCCAGGATAATTTCCAGGATCTGAATGGTTGATTTTAAGAGTGTTTCCATGTTCATTGGAAATATGGGAAGGCATTCATTCCTCTCATTGTGTTTCCTGACTTGATTAAATATCAACTCGGGGATACTGAGGAAAATGGCAGCTAGCCAGACACAGATGCAGGTAACACTGCAGTGTTTGCCAGCTCTTCTGCCGCCCTGGGATTCAGAAGTGGCCCTGAATCTGTCCACACTGATACAGGCCAGGAAGAGCATGCTGGAGCTGAAATTCATGGTGTACAGAGAAGAAGTGAGCTTGCACATTGGGTTTCCAAGTTCCCATCCCTGCACTGCGTTTGCAGCCCAAAAAGGGAGGGTGAAGAGCAGGAGCAGGTCAGCGATGGCGAGGTGCATGATGTACACGTCTGTTTTGGTCTTGGGTTTCTTGCAGTAGGTGTAAATTGCAACCACTAATGAGTTTCCAGCCACTCCAACTGTGAAAGCCAGTGCATAGAACACTGGGAGGAATAGTTTTCTGAAATTTCTCACATCGCTTTTTTCACAGAGCAGCTCATAGGTATCGTAATCTATCAGAGGGTTGAGATCATCCTCATCCTCAATCCAGTAATCTGTTGAGTTATTCATATCTCAGACCGTGGCAAAGCTACAAGACACAAGAAAGTGGGGAGAAGGGAACACCAAAGAAATAATACTGGATTTAAGTTCTAAAATTTCTGTTGAAACCTAAAACCCTTCTTCAGAGCTGCTAATACATTTCAACTTGGATATCCAGAATACATTTGTGAATAATCAAAGTAAAGCTAGACAGTAACAGAGAGACCATCTCAAGTTCTCACATGAAATAGGGTAATTGACAACATGTGTGTGGGCAATACATGTAAAATGGATTGAACTGAAATGCTTTCTTTACCCCTTGCCCTTCACTGATTTCTGCATTTGAGTCGAGGGGCCATCATTGCTTTGACTGCTCCGACTATGTTATGTTTGACACTATTCCATTGCACATAACTGTGTCTGTACCTTCAGAGGGCTGGCATTCCACCTTCCCCTCTCCAGCCTCTGCAGAGCAAAGGAATACCAGCTGAAGGCTGGAAATGCTGTCACAATCAGGTTTATAAGGAACATGAGCAGATTACAGCTGAGGCAAGCAGCTGCATGCTGTCATAAATATTCAGTGCCTGCTGTCATAAATTTTGACAAATTTTGAATGTGAGTATAGCACAAGGAGAGTGTTTTTGTTTGTTTCTCAGACACACTGTACATGCCCATTACAAAAAGCACAGCAGGGGAGTCAGTTGCTGAGCAGCAGCAGAACAAGCTTAATTTAGTCTCCATCCCACATCAAGCCATGCCCATGTGGAATTTCTTACAGAAGAGACAGATTGCTGTGGGTACACTGCACATTACAGCTGGAGGCTTCTCAGGATGTTGTGACAGAAAGGAGTTTTATCCCATATAAACTGCCCACAAGTACCCAAACAGTTCAGAAATTCTGCTGGTTTTTCAAGTACAATCTCATGACAGATTTATTCCGTAAACACTGGGGCTGGCTTCTCACTGCCAGCTTAGGCTTGAGGCTTAATTATTCATATCTTCCGATTCCATCTTAACTAAGTTCATGTGCTGCATTATTTTCTTCTTTTCCTGTAACTGTGTTCATTGACTAATGTGCTGAAAATCTGTCTGTTGTAAAATACAGTACTACAGTACCCTGCTTTCTTGAAATAAATGGGATTAAGGTTTGTTAGCAGTAGTAGCAAAAATCAGATGAGAATGAAAAGCATATTTCCCTTTTGTAGTCATATGCAGTGTTCAGAATTTGAGGTCAATGTTGCTGAAAGCAGACTGTTATCTGATATTCTGCCCCAGAGCTACAATGTGGCTTTTTCAAGGCTGAAAGAAAAATGCAAATGCCATTTTTGTTTCTTAGACAATTGTTTAAATGAAGGGTTGCCAAGTGTCTCTTAAAGTTTTTAAATATATTTTTCTTCTCAGAAAAATAAGTCACTGATTGATCTCATACTAAGGGATGCAGACCAATTAAACAGAGAGAAATAAATAATTTTTTTGGTTTGATTTTTTTCAGTGATTCTCCTAGCCAATTTTTTTAGAAGTGTGTTAGTTTGAAATTAACTATCTGGTTTATGACTTTGTTGTATTATTCTCTTAACATTTCAAAACACTCCCCATCAAACTTTAAAAAATTATTACTTCTATTTGAAGTCTAGTAATTTGTTCTTCATTGCTCCTTAATGAGATGTACAGAATGGAAAAGTACAGTCACTCCACCTATTACTTTGGCAAAGGGATGTCTGTTCTATGCCCAACAAGCTGTGTTAGCAGGATTCTCCAGAAGCAGAAATCTTTTGCAGCTTTATAGTACTTTGAGGAGAGACTGAGTTATCAGCAGCAAAAGAACAATTTTTATTAATTTTTTTTTTTTTTTTTAGTAGAAGAGAAACTGCAGCAAGAATAGTTTAATCCACTTAGCTGAGAGTTGAGGAAAATTAGAAGTTAAATGAAAATATTTGATTGTGGTCTTAAAACACTTAATACAGAACCCATTAAGGAACATCTAATCAAATTGGATCACTGGCAAATTTACTTGAAAGCAAACCAGTAAACGTTTCAGGGCAAACTTTAAAAGTTTGTATATGACAAAGCAGTTTGGCTCCGACTCTGTGCTCCGCTGCCTGAAAGCGTTTGCCTGTTTTGAGTTCGTGACAGAAACAAAGTTATCTAAAATGCCACTGTTGCCATTCCCCCTTTAAAGCAGGGTTCTGTTGTCTCTCCCGGTAGTGCTGTTTCTCAGGCACACTGCGTGTGCCCCTTGCAAACAGCCGAGCAGTCCCGTGGGAGTCGGGCACCGAGGAGGGATGGAAAAGCTCAGTTTAGTCTCCATCCCACACAGGGAGCCTTGCCCACGTGGGATTTCCCACAGAAGCAGCAGATTGCCGTGGGTACACTGCACCTTACGGCTGGAGGCTTCTCAGGATGTTATGGCAGAAAGGAATTTTATCACATATAAACTGCCCACAAGTACCCAAACACCTCAGAAGCTGCTGGTTTTTCAAACGTTGTTTTCTAGAAGGTATACTAATAAATATATTAAATCTGAAACTGCATGCATTCTTGCAGAATTATTTAAGCCTTCCAGACAGACAGAAATTCAGTGTTTCTGTGTGTTTAAACTTGATGTGGGATTGTATGACTGATGGTGAATTAAGTCAATATCCCTAGTTTAAATAGGCTTTTTTCCTCTGATAAAATAAGTAGTATTCTGTTCTACTGCTGAACAAATCTAATTTTGATACCAGAAAGATGTGCCTTAGTGAAATGATATCTGTAAAGCCAACTTAACTAAGAGTAAATGTATGCAAAGAAGATATCATACAATATACCGAGCAGTAAGGATTAAAACAAAACTAACCTTTTGTCAGCAGATGAGTAGCAGGTACTGCAATTGAGATGTGCCTCAGTGAAGTGATCTGAATTGCTCTGACACACACTGCATTTTGACTTCAAACACCACACCCTCATGTGGAAGTCCGTTGCACTTTCATTTTGACTTGACAGTTTTAAAAAAACTTTTAAAAATTGTGCTTTCCTGGCGACTCCTCTTGTGTTGAACACGTACACTTTCTACATTCCTCCCTGTTCCAGCCAGACTGTGACTGCTCTTTGGAAGGTCAGGACACTTACTGCTTCTCTTTGATGTCTGCGGTTTTATTCCTGGAAGTCCAAATGTTTCATACATCATCAAGAGGCTTTTATGAAAGAACACATTAATAAGGTAAAAAGGACAGAAAGGAGGTCCATCTGGGGCTGAGTTACTGCCCCAGACACTGCAGGGAGTCACTCCATTCTGTCCTCAGGGCACTACTGTGCTTTTGATGGAAGGTTTTAAGGATCCTTCCACAGCCCCTCCTTACGTAACTTTTTAGGGCTACAATGGAAATATGAGTTGCTTTTTGTGAGGTGGAGAAAGGGGTTCTTTCAGTGTGTGGAACCAGAAAGATGATAAGGAAAATATATGAAGGCAAGTGACAAATGGTCAAGCAGAATACAAGCAGACAGTCCTGCAGCCAGGGGGAGAGTTCTTATGGGCATGAATGTTGCCAGTCAGTCTCACAGTCAAATAAGTGACCTGTTTGAATTGTCCTGGATTGGATAGCCATTTAATGAGCTTCAGTAAATGCAATATTGAAGCCCAACAACAGAGAGAGATATTGTGCAGACCAGAGTCAGATTTTGGGGGGGTTGTCACTCTGGTGCACCTGCCATAACTGGATTAACCTTCTGTCTGTGCTTCAAGTATCTTGAAATATGTGGAAGGAAAGATTCTTAAAAATGTGCAGCTAAGAATGTAATGGGCAGATGTTTTCCACGTGCTATATTTTGTTTCTGAAGGACCAAGTAAAATGGGCTGGAGAGGAATTGCAGTCTAGAGGAAGAGTGCCACAATATTTGTGCATATTCTTCAGTGCTTTCATCTTGAGTTATCACAGTGGCAGATAAGATGTTTAGGCTTCTTCCCAGCCATCTCCTCACAGGTGATGTCACAATTTCGAGACCGGAGCCATATCTCTTTAAAACAAATTAAACTTTCAGTTCTGAATAGGCTTTGTCTCAATAGGGTCTCCAAAAAGATGGAATAATCAGGCTAGAGCTGAGAATGCTTCCAGGGAATTGTGTATTGCCTCCAGAAGTGCCCAAGAGGTTCTTGGGCAGGCCGCAGGAAGGCAGATCATGTAAATCCTGCTTTGTTTATTGCAGTTCCTCAGCTCCTTGTAACTTTCCAAGAGTGCAGGGAGGAGAGATTCTTCCAGTCAGAGTAAGGAAATAATATTGTCATGTATGTATTTCAGTGGGGTCAAAAATAACAAAAATCATTTAGTAAGTAAGAGGGAATATGAAATGGATCTTCCTTAAGTAAAAAGACTCGTGGCTGTGTGAAAGTGGCCTGAAGGCAAAATAAAAACATTCCTAAACTGAGCAGCTGCTCTCACTGGTGCCATAGGAGCCCATGAGCTCCGGCTGGGAATGAGCAGCAGCCACATTCAGTGGCAGAACTGCGAAGCCCTTGCAGCTGAGTGGCCCCAGCATTGCCTGTTTGCTTGCAGCTGCAGTGTGGTCTTTGCCCTCCCTGAACCAGCTGCCCGCAGCGCTGTCTGGAAAAGATGAGATAAAACTGTGGAATACAATATTCTGATGGATAGAAATTACTGCAGGCTCTTGGTGGGAAGTGCCTGTGTCCCTTTGCTCCATTAGGAGAGTCCCACATCCAACAATCAGTACCACACTGCCATCTACTCTACTTAGACCAGTGTCTTCTTGTAGGAGAGTCCAGAACATGTATTTGTCAGTGCCTGTCTAGGAAGCTGTCAGGTCTGTAAGGCACCACAGACCCCTGACCCTTAGCAGAGAGAAGTAACCTGCTGGGTGAGGGGTGCAGCAGCCAGTGTGGCAGAAATTGTAGGTATTCAGCATTCAGGCAGTAGCTTATCTGGCCTTAGTCATCTTAGACAGGAAAGTGAAGACTGGAAACTGAAAAATAAAGAGATCCAAGAATTAAAGTGCTGCTGGCTTCTGAAGGCAGACTTCATGGCAGCTTCCTCAAGTACAGGTGATACTCAAAGGCTGCCACATTTAGTAGTCTCTTCACCAGAAAGAATCTGTATAAGTTGATTGTGTGAAGATCAGTAAACCTAAGTATGTTATATCCCTGATAGCAAAGATTAGGCTTCTAATGGGATTGTGATCAACACTCTAAGCACATTTTAAAATACTGCCTTGGCCTATGTGAGCGAGTGCCATGAAGAGTTCAAAAGTATAAGAAGTTAGTTAAACCAAAGATTTTTGCCAATGTAGCAGCATTGTGGTCTAAAAGTTTGGGACAGGTTGTGTGGTCATATACATTGAAAACTTTATTGAAAGCTCATCAGTATGGAAATATGGTTAAAACTGACCTTATAAAATGTCTAGTGTTTCTTCAATTGTGACTTTTCCTGCAAAACTACTTCTAACTCCTACCAAAATAACAGGCTTCTCTGACTCCTCCCCTCCATCCTCCAGCAACGTCTTTGAATTCTGTAAGTGATGTGCAAATGTCATTTACAAATGGGATGTTTATTCCATCCAGGCTGTTTGCATTCCGTCCAAAGCACTGGAGTTTTTCAGAGTCTTGCGTTAGACCACGACCTTTTTTTCTGTCTTTTATGGGTCAAAGTGACATAAAATTTGTTTTAGTTTTTCAGGACTTCAGACTCTAAGGAGTTGAAGGGCCAGGAATCTGCTGTCCTTTGCTGTGCTTAGATAGGAACAAGCACATATGAAATGGAGGTATTCATTTGCCTTCCAGAAATGTGTACAAATGATTTAAAACATCTAACCAGATGTCCAGCTTTCAGTGAACTCCTCACTGAGTTCAACATGAAAGCTTCTTCTGAGTTTGTTTGTTTGATTTTTTCATCCAACATGGGTAAATTTGCCCTTTGTTTTGAAGCAGGGATGTGACTTGAGGATTATTTACAAAACAGCTTTTCAGGAGATTCCAGAAGGTCAAAATATCTTTTGTTGTAAACCTCATTTGAAAATAGGTCTAGTTTAGAAAATAGCGCCTGTGTAATTCTTTACCTTCCATGGAAAAGGAGAAGAGACAAATACCCCTTCTGCAGGGGTGACGTTTCCCTGTGCAGAGTAGTACTGCAAAGTATTTTTGGGTCATTTGGGATTGATCACCTGCTTGTTGCAGTTGCCCAAATGAGCCAAATGTTTGAGATCCCATTTTTGGGGTACCCAGTTGATTTATGGCCCTGCCCAAAGCTTTTCAGTGGGATTTTTAGCCTGTTAGCATTGTCAGCTCATGGGTCACTCTGTCAGCCCTCTCTGGAAACAATGGCTGAAAACCAGATTGCAGAAGAGGAAAGTAAACAGCTGGCAGTCTGGCCCTCCAAACAGGCAGTGTTTATCACAATTAAATAAATCTCTCTCCCACTTCCTGGCCATCATAGTGTCTGTTCGTAGGAGGAAGTGGTTCAGCTCAAAGCCAGGTGGTTGTATTGTCCAGACCAGAGTCTCCCAAGCCTTGTGAGAACAGCTGCCAGAGAAGTTATAAAGTTGTGTTTGCCTCTAACCTCAGAACAAAACCAAGTTGCTACAGATCAAGCCTTGAATTGAATCTCTACAAAGAGATTGCATCTGCACGGAGATATCAGTAAAAAATTACTGATTGCTACACCCATTGGGTATTTTCCTTAGCTTTATTATTTGTGGGAGGCTTTGAAAGGAAGGAGAACATGCCTTGGTAGTATGAAACCTTTAAAGAAGAACACAGGGAAGATTAAGGGTCATAGAAATGGTATTTTAATCTGTGGTAGAATCTTCTTTAGGACAAGTACATTAAAGTGCTGTCTTTATGCTACAAAGTCTTAGTAAGTATGTTCATATAAGAAACATCTCAAGTAATGTTATCAATGGCTTGAAATGCTAGCAGGCTATTTTCAGGTAACAATTTTCACTCAGATCTTTCTTCAAAGTGCAATCTAAAATCGTTTGTGTAAAGGGGGAGAAATCCTGCACTGCAGAGAAGTTATGCTGAAGTAGTAGCAAAGTTATCATGCTAACCCTTTGATAGCCTTGTCTGTGTAAGTTGGTTTTAATGTGGTTGGTGTCTCATTCCCGCAAAGAGCCTTCTGTCTTTATAGGTTGAAGAAGTGTTTTGAAAAGTTTTACTTTTGAAATGGCAGCATTTCACCTTGATAGATGTGCTGTTGTATCATACTTATTTGCTCAGTTGTAACAGAGACAGAAGTAATCAGATTCCATTTCAAGTACCTTCTTGTTCCCTTTTCATAGGAATAGGTGATGGAGCTGGAGGGTTTGGATGTTTGGCTTTTCATGTTCCCCTTCCCAGAAGTCAGCTCCTTTTACATGTTAAGTGCTAATATTTATTTGGTTTCATTGTGATATTCAGAATATAAACACAGGGGTAGAATGCATCTGCTGCATCACAAAAGGAGGGGGAGTAGGGTTTGTTGTTATGAAACTTCATTTGATTTGACAATGAGATTTTATACTAAAAACAGTTTTTGTGTTTGCCACTTTTTTTAAGGTGCTGGGAACCCGAATTGCAAAGTAGCAATTGTAATGGGCAAAACCAAAAACTCATCAGCATCCAGGTAAGAATTCCTAGGAGGCTCAGAATTCCCTAAAACTTGTTCCCTAGAGGAGTCATTGCTTGCAAAAATTTTGTTAAGTGAAATGCTATTAATTGCCTTGACAAGTTGGAGGTTCTCCTAAATTAGAGGGATGTTTTAAACCTCAGCACCTGTCTGCTGTAGCCTGAGTTCCTCTTTTGCTGTCAGATGCTGTTGGCTGAGTCCTCCCAAGTTTTCCACTGTTACCATCTTTCACTGGCATGCTTCCCACCTCTCTCCATTGTACCAGCTCTAGTGTTTGTGTGATGAATTGGATCAGGAAATTTTGGGGGCTTTACTAGCTTTAGCTTGGCCACATAAATTTTAGTCTGCATCAGTTGTTTAGTCTGCATCAACAACCAACAACTCTGGCTTACAATTTATTTTGTAAGTGTAGTATATAAAAGAATCAGCACCAGGAGGAATTAAATAATAATGCTTAAATAATAAAACCAAAACTTTTCAGAGCTTCCCCTGAGAATTGGTACAAATGGCACATCAGAGACCTGACACACTGATTAAGTTTTCCACAAAGTTAACTGTAGATACAAAAAGTTAAGCCTGAAACTGGGGTGTTGATAAGGTAAAGCTGTATAAGCAGAGAGCATTGCACATCTTAAATCAGACCTACTCCTTCCATTCCTATATGTGTAAATAGAATCCTGACCTCTTCTTCTTTGACACAAACACGTTCAACTCTTGTTACCAAACTAGAATTGCGAAGTTGTGCAAAAACTTACACAAGTAATGAATAAAATGTTCTGTGTCTGGTGCTATTAACGTCACACAGCTTGTAATGCAAAAAAATTGCAAATCTTGTATCTAAGATGGATTTTAGCCCAAATTCCATGGATAATCTGAAGTTTTTAGGTTTGGCTAGGTCCCACCAAGAAGCAATCAGTAGCTTGCACACAGCACCCACGAAGGTTTGCCGGGAAGTTGTACAGACAGTGGCTCTTGAGCTCTTAGAAGCTGAAGAGAAGTTAATGGAGGGGATTATGAGACACTCCACTTGCTAGAGCTGGAGATTGAATTCAAAGACCTGGGGCATCTAACAATTGACCTTAAATATTCTGAAGGAATGTAAACATGGGGATGGATTTCTCTTTCCTAAACTGCAGGCAAGCCAAGGTGATCATTCTGATTAACTGGTTTTGAGAACAAAACAGAAAGGTAGAGGGTGAGGAACTGACTGGGTGATACAGAACTGTGTACAGAACAAGTGACAGCAGTAGGAGTTTGTCAGTCATGGTGCATTAGGTGCCACTAATACATTTTCACTTGTTGACTGGTGGGTCAAGAAGTGTTGAAGTCACACTGTGTGGGCAGGATGGTGCAGGTGGTGCAGGTAAATCTCAGCACTGGCTTTGTGCGAGTCCTAAATTGAGGATGGAAAATAAAAAAAGTGGAAGGGGCAGACAGAAGGGATGCTCAGATTTAACTGTGCTTCTTGTCTTGATCAGGTACAAGCAGCACAGTATGATTATTGTTCCCATGGACACCCCAGGGCTGAAGCTGATAAGACCTCTCTCAGTGTTCGGCTACATGGGTAGGTGATCATATTTATCAGCTATAGGTGTATTAATTTATTAGCAGGCTCAGAAGCTGCAGTAATAAATATTGTGTATGAAATGAATCAGTAAAATGGATATATAGAAGAAGGGTTAGGAACTGGAGGCCTGTATTTTTATCTTCCTTTGTTTTACCCTGCTGTTGCGTTTTCTGTCTCTGTAGATGAGATCCATGGAGGACATTTTGAGATACACTTTAATGACGTGCGAGTACCTGTCTCCAACATAATACTGGGTGAGTTTCAGCACTGATTTATTTTTAATACATACAGCAATGAACCAAGCTTTGTGAGACAGTGGTTTATGTCACGAATCATCATAAGTTATTTTAAACAGCTCTGGTCAGTTGAGGAAGTCCACTCTTCCCGTAGCAGCCTACCTGCTGCTTGAATGTACTTTATTTAGAGCAGAAGGAAGCAGGGCAGTTCTGGCTGTCATGCAAGTGTCAATGTCCTGAAGTAGAGCAAAGCAAAGTCTGTAAAAGTGGTGTTCTTCCCCCCAGCTCTTGTAGACTTTCAGAATGTTCTGCTGCACTCCATGGCCAGTACTTGGCAGAAGTGAAAAAGAATTAACAAGCAGGCCAGCACTGTGAGCCCCTGCAGGGGAAACTCTGCTCTACTTCTCTCACTTAGTATAGATCCTGGTTTCTTCTATTTCCCCTCTGCTTCTTTAATTTTGCTATGGGGCCACTTCTGCTTGGAGCCTTGGACCCATTCAAGAGGGGATGGCAGAGTGTGCAGAGCCTGTTTCTGTTCCCGCGCAGGTGAGGGCAGGGGGTTCGAGATAGCCCAGGGGCGGCTGGGGCCGGGCCGGATCCATCACTGCATGCGGTCCCTCGGTGCGGCCGAGGCTGCCCTGGAGATCCTGTGCCAGCGCGCGGCTCAGCGCGAGACCTTCGGCAGGAAACTCTACCAGCACGTGAGCACCCTCCCTCTGCCTCAGCTCACACCCCACACACTGACCTTCGCTGGGCCCACACACAGCCTTGGGGCTCTGACAGCGGACATGGCAACAGCTGTGCCCTAACCTTGAATTCCTGTTCATAAAGCTTTGGGTGGCAAAGGGAAAAAAAACAAACCACATTGCAAGGATCCCATTTTTCATCATAATCTACTGCATCTTTTTTATTTTTGTTTCCCCTTGCAATGTGCAATGAATTAGATATCCTTTGCTGGATTTGAATATGGATTTTGTCACTGTGGTTGTTCTCTGCTTTTCCTGATCAATTTGGACAGGTATTTTTCCAGGCATGCAGCTTACATTTCTGTAGTTACAACCTGAATTCACCATTTTTGTGTCTCCATTCTGTCACTTGGCTGACTATTCACAGTCACTGGAGACACTTGGGGGTCTAAATTTCACTGAAAATTTTACTTCTTTGATCAAATACTTGTAGTTGCTTATGAATGTACAGATCAAGGGCAGATTGGAGATCCTTGCTCTTACCTTTATCAGGATTGAAATACTGTTTCATGAGCAAGAGCTTGCTAAAATAATAAAAACATGAGAGTCTGCTTTATATAGGAACCATCAGACTTTGGTAGTTGGCCTGTCACATTTCAAGTGTTCCTTAATCTTACCCAACAGCTACTATGGCTTTATTGGAAAAAACAAGTAAAAGCAATGGAAAGAGGAAATTGAATTAACATCTGGCACAGACCATAGCAAATTGTTTGTGCAGATCCAGAGGGAGCAACTTTACATATCTATTTTCCAGTCATGTAATTGCCCAACTTCCCTTCCCCGCCATAACCCAGTGTGAGTAAAAGGTGCATGAGGCACACTCTGGTTCTCTGAAGCTTGTTGAAGGAACAGTCATTGATGAAGCCACAGGCCTGACCTGGAAGCAGCTGCAGAGCCCGTGCAGGTTCTCCAGAGTGAGGATGGCTAAGGACAAGGTGCGGCTGGCAGCTTGAATACCAGGGTGCCTGTCTCCAGCCAGGCCATCATTTATGACCCCAGGAGTTGCTGACTGAGGGAAATCGAACACCCCATCCAGGTTCAGATCACCTTTTCTGGCACTAGCCAAGCTGAGCTTCCAGACTGCACTGAAGCAAGTGCTGCACATTTGCTTGTGTGTCCTACAAAATCCAGAGCCGAAGAAGTGTGGCCGTGAGTTGGCTCAGGCTCCAAACAGCTTTTGCACTGACAAGCATCCCACATTTTTTTCTTCTGTGGTATGGTGGCTGCAGGGAGGAATTTGCCAAGAAGAGCAGGGAAGGGCTGCCAAGATCATAGCTTCATTTTGGATCCAGAGAGTTACTAATTCATCATCAGTCAGAGGCAGCAGGCACCACCCTGCAGCTGTTCACCTCTATGTGTCACACACCCTCCCCACCAGTTTAGGCAAAACAAGGAATTCCTTTCCCCTTTCACCCCCCTGTTTTTGTATCCTGGGGCTTATTATATGGAGAGAAGGCACTGAGGGATGGTGGAGGAAAAAGCAGGCTTCAGGAAAATGGCCAGCATGCAGTGGGGTCTGAGCAGCTTTTCCCTTTTTCCTGTTTCTTGGCAGGAGAAGAATTGCTCTATCTTTAATATTTCTGTTAGTCAAGTGTTTTCTTTATTATGCCTCATATTAGATATGCTTTGATTTGCTCGAGTGGCTGTAGGTTGACTGAATGTGCACGTGCTGAGGAAGAGGAGCAGCTCTGTGTGTGCTCAGAGGCACTAACTGCTGTTGGCTTTGGGTTCTGCAGGAAGTTGTTGCCCACTGGATTGCGGAATGCCGCCTTAGCATAGAACAGGCTCGCCTGCTCACACTACAAACAGCCCGCAAGATTGACACGTTGGGCAACAGAAGAGCAAGGAAAGAGGTAAATTTTATTTTGTGGTAGCCAGGACTTGGTGGATGCAATGCCTGTGCATTCAGCTGGTTAAAAGACAAGGTAAAACATATTGCTAAACATTATTATTCTAAGGGTAGGGTATAACTCCATGTTGAAAACAGGCTTAAGATATGCTTTTAATTGTCAGAAAACTGGGGAGTGATCACAGAGATGAATCTGTTCCAGCATTGTTTGCTTGTCTCAACACAGTAAGATAGTTTTGGGTAACTGGAAACAGTTTTACTATACCCAGGGAACGGGAAAAGCAGAGCTCTCATCCAGCTCCAAGAGGAAGGAATGTACTGAGAGATACCAATATTCAGCAGAAGGGTTCACTTACGAAACTGTTACTGATAATAGGAGTTCTTCTAACTACAGGTAGCCATGACCAAGGTGGTTGTTCCACGAGCTGTGCTTAAAGTGATTGACTGTGCAGTCCAAGTGTGTGGTGGAGCTGGAGTTTCCCAGGATTTTCCTTTGGCGTTCATGTGAGTAAAGTGAGATTTCCTGTAGAGTCTAAGCATTTCTTTTATGATAATTTATAACACCAGTACATGCTGGTTTACCTCAGCATGAAATAACAGTGTGTGTCCCTTTAAGCCAAAACATTTAAAGCAATTGTTTTTATAGTGCAATTAGCCTGAGAAAAAATAAAAGCTGGCACTGGACCTAAAATAGTTCTTATCAGCAGTGAAGAGGATGTGCTTCTAAAACTTAATATTGTTATCCCTTATGGCCTTGGGGCAAAGGGAAACTCCTGAATTCCCAGCCCACCCATCTCAACCCTGCCAGGAAGGTTTTGCTGCAGTATCTCCCATATGATAGCACTTTTCAAAGCAAGGCATGGCCAAAGGGCAGCGCTGAGAGCTCCTGTGCTGGCCTATGGCTGCGGTGGCAGGGCAGGACCCACCCCTGACTCAGCTCTGCCCACACAGGTTTGCGTACATCCGCACCTTGCGCCTTGCAGATGGGCCCGACGAAGTTCATCTCTCAACAATTGCAAGGTGGGAACTCCTGGATCAGTCAAAGAAGCTCGCTGCAAAAATCTAATGTCAGCATAAAGCCTTCTCAAATGGAGGAAGATTCAGGAAAAGTTTCAGAGTAATATTGGTATCTAAGGTAGAATTGAATTAATACAAAAACTTGATTCTAACTGGAAGCAATTCTTTCACTATTTTCACTTATTACACTTAATAATTATGGGCTTGCTTTTAAGAATTTGCAGAATACCATGTAAATAACTTTTCTGGATGCTTTGTAACACTAAATAAAATCCATTTCTAACAGGCCTAGAGTGCTTTGTTTGTTTTGAATCAAAGCCCTTTATCCTTTTTATTGTAGACAAAGCAGTTTTGAGTCAGAAGACCCACAGAGTTTAATTTATTACAAGCTAGGCTACACTTTTAATTTTGTTAAATGACAAACACTGAAGGTTGTACCTTGCTTCTTTTCCAAAACTCAGCTGCAGTCCAGCCCTCTCTTCTCCCCAGTTCCTGCTGTCAGCTGCCTTCCTTATCACTGAGACTACATTCAGTCCAGCCCCCAGCTCCCCTCAAGTGAGGCTCAGGCAGCACAGAAGGCTGGGTCAGGTGTAGCAGTTTATCTGCTACTGCTTGCTGACGACTCTGCAGTGCTTCTCCAAATGGATCTCCACCGCCCTTTTCCCTTAAAGATGTCCCTGTTGTCTCTCCTTTTGTGCACCCTCACAAGCCTCCTCCTGCTTCCAGCTGCTCCCACCCTTTCTTAAACATGCCTAAGCTCAGGTGGCACCTTCCTCCTTACGGAGCTGATGTTTGGCTGGCAGCAGCAGTGTCAGAGTGCAGGTCATGGCCTCTGCTGCTACCAGAACAGGTCTGGCATTTATGCCCAGTACACCTGTACGAAGTTCTCAAAGGCCAGAGTCGCTCAGTTCTGCTCCTGTACCAATCCCCTTTGACCTGAGCTACTGTGAGGAACAGAACCAGGCAGATCACAGCACACTGCACCACTGGCAGCTCTACTTCCTGGAGTTAGGATAATCACTTTTCAACGTACACAGGACTGGTAACTTAAGGGCAATGAAGTTAAGGACACAAGGGTTTACTGTCTGCATGAATAAACAAGTCCCCCCCACTCCAAGCTCCTTCCTGTTGCAGCCTGGGGAGAACATTGTGCTTGGCTCAGTCCTCAGGATGAGGCTGTGCCAGTTCTGTTCTTGAGCCCAGAGCTGAGTGCTCATCTGAAGAGTGTCCAGCTACAGCTGCAGTGGTCACTTAGGGGCAGAGTAGCAGAGTACCTAGAACTGGAAGCATTCCATGAAGTTCTTTAACTCATTATACTTAAAACCAAGATTATGACCTCTTTTGAGAAAGCAGTAATTCTTGTTTACATTCCCATTCACATTTCCATTTAATTTCCTCTTGCTTCCTGCTAAGAATGTTTTCTGGGAAGTTGAGAGTGTCAGCAGGTCAGTGGCTGAAATGCACTTCAAATACAAAACCACCTGCACTGTACTACTACTACTACAGGAGTCCTGCTCTAGGCTGTCAAAACCTGCACAAAGTGTTTTTTCAACCAAGAACACCCAGGATCAGATTTAGCCACGTTCCAGTTAGGGTCTCTGACTGCCTTCATTTCTCCCACTTTCAAAAAACAGCTAGACAAGAACACCACCTTTATCTCATTAACAAGGCTCTTAATTCCCTTTATTTTAAAAGTCTATGTACATATGAATGATCTGTATAATGTACACTCAATATAGAAAGTTTTTATATACTGGATAATGTATAGAACATTTCACAATTACACTAATTTCTTACATAACATGTCAACTTTTTAAGGTTTTTTTGCTGAAGCTTTGTCATTTTGGTCAAGCCAGTTATACATACAAATGTCTAATGCTGTTTGATCCGAGGAAGAAGATAATGTTAATGATTAAGGACATGAGTGAACTGGTGCAGGGACAAACCCTTTCAGGTCATGTTCAAGGGAAGTGATCACATCAGACTGAGAAATGAAGGGATGCCCTTTTAGCGGGGTCGGTGAGGTCAAAGTTATTTTAGCCCAATTCCTCTAGACTGTAGCTCAACTCCAGTCATGCTAATTCGTAAAATATAAAAACTAGGAAAGTTTGATTCACAGTCTTGTAAACAAATATAAAGGAACAAAATGTGCTTATGTACAACAAGAAAAAATTCTTGTGTACCCATTTCAGCTGATCCGCAGAGTGCTTTCTTGTGTTACAGTGTGGTAGTTAGAATCACTGACTTTTCCTAGAAAAAAAAAGTCATAGAAAAAAGGAATAACACTGTCATAAACACCTGGCAAGGCAGTAAGTTCACTTCAATGTATTGGAGGAAAGTGCTGTTCCTCATCACTGGCCAGTCTGCCTTTGTCTCTTCCACAAGCACTTCCAGTCCTTAGCTGACATCTCCCACTTCGTTGTCTACCGGGGGTGGTACGTTGGGCATTACGGATGACGTTGTCCCTGCAGTGAGGTAACCAGCAACTCCAGGGCCTTTCAGGAGGAAAACAAATACTGATGATTAGTTTTCCTTCCGTTGGGTGACTGAACAGCTTTATTCCCTCTGGTAACACTCAGATGCTTTGTCTAAGTCAACCAGACACCTTACACAAGAACATTTAACAGTTTTTCTTTAGAGTCTTTAAAATCTAGGAATGCTAGAAACTAAGATTTCTTAGTCTACCAAGTGGAATAGCTTGTGGGAGCCATTTTTGGGCTTGCTCAGGTTTTTTTTATTCTGGTATGCCAAATAAGTTAAAAGGAACCCCAACCACCTGCATCACCTTCCATCATGGAAGCAGCAGTAAAGTGGCAATGGCCTTCCTTTGCTAAGAAAGGGCCCTACCATGGAATCAGAGTTCAGTCATGTGTTCCACTATTCGGCTCCTTGTGTACCTTTTCAGTGTTGGAAAGGTTTTTCCCAGCTGCACAGTTCCAGGAAGCACAATGGGCTGCCCCATGAAGAAGCACAACTGCCTAAAGCTTTTCAAGCCAGCATTTTGTGCCTTTAGTTGGAATAAAGTGACAGCTTTCTTAGGATACATAAATTCTGTACTGGAGATGTGGGACTCACACCATTACTAAGTTTCCGTACTGATTACTATAGGGGCAATCAGTTTTGCACTGCAGGCAAAGCCTCTCTCCCTCAATGCCTGGAATTAAAAATTTAGTCATATAGAAACTTTCAACAAATGCAATAAAAACTCAGGTTGCAGCATGAGGTGTCTTAACAGTCATTTTTATCATATTAGTGACTGGACAACTGATTACTCACAACATGTTCCTGCAGAAATACAGCGATTGATTTGGTCTTAGACCTCCAGCCCACACTGCCAATATTCATCACATCTCCCTGTGCTCTTCCCCTTTAAGCCATCCTCACTGAGCTCTACCAAATTTACTATTCCTTCCTGGCCCACCCTCCTTTCTCACCCTTGAGCCCAGGGCCAGACCATCAGAGCGTGGTTTGTCTCCCTGCGAACAGTCCCACACCACTCCTGCGGGCAGAGAGCAAAGCAAGCAGTGCCTCTGGCAATAAAAAGCTCTCTGACTGCAGGAGGGGACCTCTCTTTGCCAGCCCATCAGTGGAACCTGCCAAGCGTCACACCCACTGTTCCCAGTGCCAAAATTCCCCACAGTTATCTTGTGCCTCAGGCTTTTCCATTAGAGGATTCCTAACAGTTCCACAGCTGAGTTCCTGTGCAGTACCAGCAAGCACCACCCCGTGCACTTGTCAGTGTGGTGCTCCTGTGCCCGAGGGAGGCAAGGCAAGTGTGGGTGTTGGGCACTTGGGGACCACGCATGAGGACAGCTCTGGGACATGCATCTGTGACTCGGAATGCAGCGAGCGCAGCGTGCGTTCTGCGAGGTGGTATCTACCTGCTTTAGAGAGCTACACAGAAGTTAGCAAGCTGCCTGACACAGCAGATCTAAAGCCCACTTCTCAGGTGAAGGGGACTGCTGCCAGTTAGAAGGGAAGGAGAAGAGACACCTGAGGGAAGAGAAATAAGCAAGGGAAGTTTCAAGGGAAGTGCAAATAGCAAAGCAATTTGAAGCAAGACATAAGGCAGAATACAAGATAAGAGAGGTTAAAAGTAAAGCTTGGTTTCCATCTAAACTTTGCATTTGTACAGCACCTTCATTCTACATTGGCAAGCACTTAAACATTAGGCAATTTAAAAGCAGCACAGGCCTTAAGGCAACTGGAAAACTGTATTGCCCCCAGTCTCAAGCCTGACCACATATGGTATAGTTTCAGTTCCTGGCCAATAATCAGTCAGCATTTTCTTCCCATTTCTAGATTCATAGTATTTATGAAATACCAAGGAAATTCAGTACAAACTGAATCAGTTCCAATCTTCTTTGTCAAACTGGCATTAAACAATACAAAACCAGAAAACTCCTGTTCAGAGCTAAAGCACACAGTCCTGTGTAAAAAAAATGCATCAAGTGTTGCAATACCTATTCTCAAAATACAAGCAACTACTTCTAGAAGGTGTAGTTCCTGACTTGAAAGGCTCTTGCTTCATCTTCTCCAAATACATTCTAGTATCTTGCAAGAAAAGCTTTGGCCATCTGATTTATATCTCATTCTTTCAGTTATGCTCTAAAGCTTTACCAAGATTCCTGTACTGGGTTAGATGAGAAAGTTCCATGTGGTACATGGCTGTGTCCACATTGGCTTGTCACAAAGGACTTAAAAAACTCACCTGTGGGGCAAAGATTTAAGACCAAGTGTTTGTTCA
The DNA here is from genome assembly GCA_013400215.1 of Cisticola juncidis. Classification (NCBI taxonomy): domain Eukaryota; kingdom Metazoa; phylum Chordata; class Aves; order Passeriformes; family Cisticolidae; genus Cisticola; species Cisticola juncidis. Next base: position 1,139,087 of record VXBR01005646.1, on the reverse strand, counting down.
GCTGATAGCTACTGAGGACACAGATGTTTGCATCATGTGTTGCTTTAGACAGTTTGCTGCAATGTCATTACCTGCTACATCTGAAAATATTTGATGTGATGATGTTTTGGACTGTGATACTGTGTCTGTCAAGTGCTGCTCAAGTGAAGAAGAACGGGACTTGATTGCAGTGACATAACTGATCTGGGATTATGTGTGCACCATGCAAGGATGTTCCCATCAGCTGCTAACCTTGGTGTGCACACAGTGCACAGCACACAGAGCTAAAACGCTCTTCCTCACTACCAGTGGGGCTGGAGTGCCTCTGGGGTGCCATTTCAATCTTGGTGGCACCAGGAGGGGACCCACCAAAGGTGCACCACTGCTGCAGTGAAGTGTATGCTGCAAGCTCCACATGCAAGCATGAGGCCACTCTAAGCAGGCCACTGGTTCTGGCTGGAACACAACTACCTGCCTAACACCAAAGCTGTGTTAATTCACACAGCCAACAATACAGACAGTCTGAGTGATCCTGAAGACAGTTTACACAGCCCTCCAACTGTGGACAAACTTGTGTTCTAGAACTGAAGCAGACTGGTCCTGAGAAAGCAAGCAAAGCTTCTGTCATTCATCAGCTTCAATTACACCTCTGCTTTATCACTACAGAGTACTTGCAAGTCTTGCCAGTGTCCAGATTCTGTTGCTAAGTATGTACTGCAAAGACTGTGCAGAGAAATATATTCTCAACCAGCAAGAAATTTACCTCTTAGTAAGTGTTTTAAAAACTTACTGTATTTTTTACAGCGCTGAATGTTCAAACCACATGATGGCACTAGATCCTGGGGATAAACAGTAACTCCAGAGTCCAGTGTGACTATTAAGTAACAATTCAGTACAATTCAGGACAGAAACAGGAAAGAGTTGCTAACCTGTGAGGTATCCTGATGTCTGTGTATCAGAAATGAACAAGTCGTGTTTCTGATCCTTGAAGGCACTCCACACAGAAGAACGGGACAGAATTTCATTTACCTACAGTATTTGAAGAGATAACACGGTGAGCAAGTGCCATTTGTCATGTTCTAGGCAAACAAACCCCTTTTCTATTGCCAAACTATTCTGAAGAGACTGGCTTTTCCATGTGGACTGTGCAGCTGAACACAACGCTCCAAAGAAGCTACTTCATAGCTTGACTTCATCCTTTGCTCCCCTTAAAGGTGACAGGGAAAAGCAACCCCAGAAGCAGCCCTTGCCATTCACTGACAGCTGAGGGAAAACAGGACTTTTCCTGTACTAGAGCAAGATAAGGACTACTTGGAAGAAAGACCTATTCCAAATTTCCTTCCCTTTGGAAAGCTTTCAACAAAAGGGTATGAGAAAGGCATTAAGAACTAGCACAGTTACTGGGACAAATTTACTTAGATATACATCCAAAGCTGCTGCAGTTATGTATTTATTCAGAAAACACAAGAGAAATTTACATTTATTATTTATTACATACACATGCGAATACACATACACTTATTACACAGGTTCTGAAGAGTTGTCAGTTAAAGTTAACCAGCTCATAGAACATTTCTGCACTTGGGATTTGTCTTTTTTATTGGTGCTCTTCACATGCATTGAGACAATGACTTCTCCACAAGTAAGAGATGAAGAAACTACAAACCATAATCGTTTTGCAGTTGCAGAATGTTAACATTTTAGGTGGGATGGTGCACATGACACCCATAATATTAAACAAGGGATGTTTGGAGTTTGACCTACCAAGTGCTGAGGCCCAGATAAGAATTGTGAGCACTCACCTGTTCCCCATACTGCAGGCTGCGAGACATGGATTTCAGAGTCTTGACAATCTGAGCTTTCGTTGCAGATGGGCTTTCCAGGTTCTCAAGACCAACCCCTTCAAGCAGCTTGAGAAGGTAAGGGACCAAATCTGCTTTCAAAGCCTGTAAACATACCCAAATGAGTTGTCTTAACATGGACCACAAAGTTCTATACAGATTTTTTCTATCACTAGCATTAGTGTGAACCAAAAGTGCCAACAGCTATTCCTACACATGGCAGGATGAGTCCTGAGCTGTATGAATACAAGCAAGAGAAAGCAAAGACACTGTCCAGCAATTCTGCTCTATCTAGGTGTAAACTCAGTTGAGTTAGTTGGCATTCACTATACTTTCTCAGTGGACACAACACTACCCTGTGTACTACGCTTCAATGCTCAGGTAACATCCTTGAACAGGTCTGCATTTTCAATAAAAAACCTTTCCAACAAGAAAGACACATTAGTGAAGTGCCCAGGAGGCTTCCCAGATGCCATTTAAATTGAGCAGTTTAAATATACCACATTTTTACAGTCTGAGAATGTTCTACTTACTTGGGCTACCAAGTCAGTTTGTTCCTTCTGAAACATTCGATTCAGTGTCTCACAGGCTATCCCAACTACATCCGATCTCTTCTTCATTCCGTTCATGAGAGGGCCAATGGTCTCCAGTGATGCCATCGCTCTAACACAAAGCTGTAGAGAGATAAACATCCTGAGGACTTTCATTTTATTTATGATATGTCAGCCAACACCACAGATTTCCCAGTGTTTAATCTAGCAATTCTCCATTAATTAGCTACAGGTCCCTAGTCACCTACCACACAGTATTTACAGTTAGAATAACGCCCTTTTAGGAACACCACTAAACAATACAAATAATTCCAGCTCTGCTTTTCTCCCCTCAAGCACTTGAATGATTCAATACCTCATTGTCTGACAATATGTGCATGACACGAATTGCACTTTTAGGAATGGCATTGTTCTTGTGATTCATAGCCTGGATTATCTTGTGAAGATGACCAAGAGGAGGAACTTGATCAGCTAGCTGAGGCTGGGCACTGAACAGGCACACAGTTGCTGTGGTAATGGTTTCTAAAGTTTCCCCCTGCAGAAAATTGAAAATCAACAGAAAGTGTAATTCAGTAAACCCTTATATATCTTCATAATAATAACATTTCTCACTTACTTTGCATTATAAATTTTTTTTCCTAATGCTTTTATATCACTTTGCTCTCAAACTGCTAAAACAATTTAACAACATGATCATCAGCTCCAATATTGGCAAACATTCACTAGAAAAATCAAAAAGACAGATCACATGGGAATTCCTAAGCACTATTACCAGCATATTGAGAATCCAGTATCTAGCTAAATTGCTTGGTGGAAGCATTGAAAGCATGGATGTTCACCTGAATTCCTAAAGGATTCTGCAGCCTGTGCAGAAGCACTCATCACACCTTGTGTATTCTGCATGCGTCTGCAAACTGCTGTCACATTTTTGCAATAAAGATGCCTGTTTTATTCAGCATCCTAGTTAGTTTCCATCCTGCAAGTCTAACACAGAATCTGTCTGAACATTGTTTAAAAACTAATTTTCAAACTGTAATGCATCTGCTGTACTCATTACCCTAACTGCTAGATGGCAACCTTCTGTAGGTCACATAATTTTACCAGAGTGGGACATTAGAGTTGCAGAAGGACAACAGAACTCTCAAGAGCAGAACATTTTGAGGTGGTGTAGAACAAGTGCCAATTTTTTAGGTTGGCAGTCATGGAATAATTAAAAGACACTTCATTTGTTAAGCCTCATCTCTAGCACAAACTAAGTCTCTAAGACTTAACTGAAACTAATTCTATGGCTTCAGGGACTTTAAAAACCTTGACTCATGTTCAGAAGTTGCCTAAACATATCAACACACTTTTACAGACAGTCAGAAGGCAGACAGTAAACCCCATTTATGATGGGAAGAAAGTATGAAGTTCTAAGTTAATCGGACATAAAAGACTAAAAACTTAAGAATGCTAAACAAATTCAAAGCATAGAATCAGAAAAAAATCATCTTACATGGGGGTTATTTTTCTCCAGTAGTTCAGTAAACTTTTCCAACAGTGCAATGAGAAATTCTCTTGGTTTCCGTAAAACCCAGGCCGGCTGGGCAATAAAAATCCTGAGGAAGACTCCCCCCACTGAAAGTTCACCTTCTGCCTCACCATACACCACAGCAAAGTCTTCAGGCAGCTGTTGAATTGTAAAGTAGAAGTTATTGACAAGGGTATTTAAGAGATCTAAAACTGTTTCTCTAAGTAGTCAGGGTCACTAACTGTATTCTCCAAAACAAAGCTGTGCAAGAGTGATAAACCCTTCCTCTTGAAAGAACGTGAGGTAAGAAGTGACAGTAGAAAGAACAGGGCAGTTTAGGCAGTACCACCACAGTGAACTTTTCTTTCAAAGAACACAAGTAACTGAACCTACTGCAACAGTGGCAAACCCTAGCTCAAGGGAAGCACCAGCAACAAGGCTGATGATAAAACAGCGCTTTCCTTCCTTGCACACTTCAGGGAAAGGTTTCTCACCATCGGTCAAGGAAAATTTCCAGTTTTCATCTGGATCAAAACAGACATCATGATGTGTTCAGTAACTGGTTTAATGTTGAACTACAGGACTGCTGGGAGGATGTCATGTCTAGCTTTTTGCAGGTACTGGGAATCACCACATACTGAAACACCTCATTGATGGGCCTGATGTGAAGGAATGGCTAAGGACTCAAATATTTTTTGAGACCCAGTGACTTACTAAAGTTACTTCACATTTACCAAGAGCAAGTTTACTATGGCTATGTAGTGACAGGACTTTTTCTGGCAAACCAGTATTCTCTTTTGCTGCCAAATTTTGGTGAGTTTTAGAATGACCTGAACTATCAGAACATTCTGAGTATGCTGACAGTGGTTTTACCAGTAAGTGTCTAATTTCAAGGTGCAAGCAGTAACAAAAGCATCAACATTCAACCAGTTATGTTTTCAGTTATGAACAGCTATGTTCACAGCACAGCAGTGAATTCCTGTTAGTACTTTAGGAGAAAAGCCTGTTAGAGTCCAATACACGCATCCATTATCAAGCCTCCCTGGAGACATTCAAAGCAGAAAGAGTATACTTTTACCTTCCAGTTAGTGTCAGGGTTGTCCCTCTGAAGTTTAAAGTGCCTTTAAAAAGAAAGTAAGTTTTAATGCGCAGTAAAAGAAGCAGTTGTCTTCTCTACTTGACACCTCAGTCTCCCTCCATCATTGTGAAGCTGCTCCAGTTTCTAAGCCCCTTTCTACCCCCACTGTATCCTTCCAAATCCTGCAGCAGTGAGAAAAGACCTGGACCATACACAAAACTGCACTTGTGTCACTGACTTACAGGTACAGTACACAAACAGTGAACAAGTTTCTTTCACTGACGTCTGGCTTGCAAGAATTCTACTTTTCACAGGCAGAGCTCTGTCTCACAGTTCTTCTACAGCAACTCTGATTTATTGCCACTAAGAGTCTCAGTTAAAGATAACTGAGTCTGAAGGTTTCCACATACTCAAGCATCATTTCTCGAACTGTTGTTGATACTCTCTCCCTGGAGCTGTCATTCCAAATTAATTCTGGATTTTCATGGGTTCCCTCAAAGATATGAACAGCAGCTTCAGGGTTGTCTCTCATGGCATCCATGAAGACTCCAGGTAAAAATTTCATTAGTGTGATTCTAACCTAGAAGGAATGAACATAAATGACATTTAGTGTATCTATGACAAAGCAACTGATGGGACAAACGGACAGAAATAGAAAACTCCACAATGTCCAACTGTCCTTAATGCTGTAATTGTCAAGAGCTAGCCCACAAAATAGAACAGTGCCATCAATTCAAATGGCAATAGCCAGTGACACTGAAATCTAGGTCTCTGCTGTCAAAGTCATTACAAATGGAAACCAAACTGCTTATACAAGTTACTGTACATACAGTACAGTATGTTAGTATGAAGATATATAAGGCTTTACTGTATAACAGCTTCTAGAAGTCTGCTCACAGATTAAAATATAAATCATTTTGAAAAAGCCTGATTTCTCCACACGAGTATTTCAGATACAGAAGAGGATTTTTTTGCTCATCTTTAGAGAGATGCAAGTAATATCAAGAAAGAGTTCCCACATTAGCTGTTAAGATTCTTACCTTTGGACCCACCAGCTTATCTGCAGTCATTTTGGCAAAAAGCTCTGCTGTTTGGGCTCGGACCTGTGGATGAGTTGAGTTGCAAAACATATCTAGTAAGTAGATTAAAGCACCTGTAACAAAGAGAGAGGGAGCATTCATTTTTTTTTCCGGTCACAAGTAGTAGAAATTCTCCAATTCTACAGTGTTTATTTTAAAGGGAAGAGTGACCACTCTATCCCCTTTAAGTCCATTGTTGCAGAAACATTTGCTTTCAGTGTAGTACTGTACCTTTTGCCATGGCCTCTTTAATTATTTTTGTGCTAGATGTCAGAGCATACAAAGTTTCAAGGACAAGCTGCCGACCTGCCAAAATAAAGAGCTTTAAGAACTTTGCTTCACAGAGAATGAATAAACAAAGATAAATATAACTGATCTTAACAGAAAATTGTATCAAAACTGCAATAGAGCTTCAGACAATTACAAGCTGAGGGATTTCTGGCTACACTACATTAGTTAAGGAATGCCAAATCAATCACACATTCTAATACAGCATAACTTCTTAATTAGATGCCAATTAGTTAAATTCCCAGGAATAATTTGTCAATGGAACACTACACAATTCAGACGTAATCAGAGTACCTGCAATTCATGTTATTCAGGTGAAACATTTAAGACAAAAATCTGGTCATACACAATGTTTGTGTAAATCATCCTTGTTAGCTTTGGATATGACAGTCACTAATGTTTAAATAAGCAGACAGAACTGACTTAGCAGCGTATCACAGGGCCTGTGTGATGACAGATGATCTACATTTTGCATTTGTTTAAAAAATTATCCATTTCTATTCTTGCTTCCTGTCATCTTCTTTAAACAAATTGGTGATTCCTGTTTGGTAGCTCTGCTTTTCTTATCTAGCAGGGAAATAACTCATAGCTGAAGAATGTTATTAGGACTGGGCATAGAAACACCACGTTTCACTGAGGATGTACTGCAGTATTGTCATTACTGCTCTCATTAATAGCTGAGCAACCAGAATGGAGCACAGCAACACCTGGGAAGCCTGAGGAAAGCTTTGTTCCAATGTACAGGTGTACTTACTGTAGTTTCTCTTCATAACCCAGCTCTATATCCTATAAAGCTAACAAGATCATTTTAACCTAAAACTCAGTGCTAATTTCATTCTTATAAACTTCTGATTTAGAAACCCTTTGCCTTGCAAGATGGAGAATCCTATGGTAGGTACCTACTTGAAGGTAAGGAATGCAGGAGTGCCAGTAAGTTAGCAAGAACCATTGCCTCAGCAATGTTGTTAACACATTCTTGATTACTTGTTACTATGTTCACTACCTGCAAAAGATCAGAAACAGTACTTGATTATATTTCAGCTATTCAGACACTTTTCAGAAAACCCACCGTATGAAGTCAGTCAACTCACTGGCCAACAGAGCTAATACTTACAACATTTTTTCCTGCCACCAAATTATTTTGTCTCTTCAGGCAAGAAGGATGCAAAGACACAGGCAGAAAGTATTGCATGTTCCTCCAAGGAGGAACTCACACCTCAGAACCTCAATCATAGTATATTTAAAATGTTACTCTAACAGCTACACAATCAGGTTTATGTTGATTATGTAAAGCATGCAGACAGGGAGGTTGGGAGTTTGTGGGGGTTGGTTTGTTTTTTTAGTTGGTTGGGTTTTTTACCTCCAGAGCCAATTGCTGCACCAGGCCAGCTCCATGAACACGTAGAAGGGAGAATATCAACTTAAAGTGCCCTATGCATTCACACTCAGAACCTGCAAGAGACCAAATAAGTTACTCTCACTGTCAGCCAAAGCACTCACTGCAGGCCAATTCCCATGCCCGTATTTCACTATACAGAGGGATGTTAAAGACTACACAGCTGTATGTAGTCTGCCACAGTAGTTGTAACAGCTCATACAGGACAGTACCTCATACAGGTAACAGCTCATACAGGACAGAGTTAGAAAAATATCAACTCCTCTCTATTAATGTAGCTTCCACAGAATTTCAGGTCAACAATATTTCAAAAACAGAGGCTAAGTCCCCTCTCTAAGGAAAGTAACTGATGTAGTTCTTGGACTACCTAGTTACTTTCAGTCTTACAAAACAACTAAACAAATTCTATATCTTTATTTATCATTGACCATCAAAACTATTGTCTTCAAATACACTTGTCCTTTCCCAATGTCCCAGCTCAGAGCAGGGTTGCTGTCTCCAGCAGGAACAGCTGCCTTCAGGTTTACAATTGCAAACACAGAGAACATCCTAATCAGCTATTATTAGATACCACAATAGTAACACGGTTTGCTTTTAGAAGTAGCATCTAATGCAGTAGGAAAATATCCCAATCATTTGCCTCAGGCTTTTCCAGTCTGTACGTTGATGTCTGTTCATTAAACTTTGCTGCCCACTCTCAAGAGCACCTTTTCCTCTTGCTTTACTACAGCCCTAACATAGGTGCCATTTAGGTGTTTACTAGCACACAGTACTCAGTTCACTGAGGATTTTTTGAGGTTTAAAAGGAGGTTTAAAAATCAGTTGAAGATTCTTTGAAGGATTACAGAAAGTTTCTTTCAAGAGGTTTACATCTTCCTAGCAACAGCAGGATCAAATTACAGTTAAAACCTAACGATTCAGAAAGGAGAACAAATAAGGCTTGAATTTAACCCAAAATTTTGCTACGTCTACGGACAGTGTTCTCCAGGTAAGAAAAAAAACCCAGCAAAGCTTACATGGCTTACCAACAATGTTCAACTCTGTCAGCAAGCAAAAAAAACTTTCTTCTCACTGGAAGACAGAGACTACAGTGGTTCAGAGTTTTCAAGGCCGTCCACAGAAGAGCTTACTGGGGAAGTTCAGTTTTAAGCCTACCTGGGTTGTGTTTTATGACGTTTCTCAGAGCCTCCAGGGCCATTTCAACTCTCCGTAAGCGATCTCCGTGTTGATTGGACTCCACTTTCCCAGTCTGAGTTATCGCCATGAGCGTATGAAGGTACTGTGCTTGTGAGCCCACATAATCCAAGAGGCTTGCTGCAAATGCTTTAGGAAGCTTTGAAGCAGAGATGACAGCACGTTTAGTTGTGTGATGAAACAGTACCCAAAGTAGAAGAAAATGTATCCAAATCACTTCTACATTTCACATATTCCTTTCTTCCAGACAGGCAACACTTCTGTGATCACTGTAACAGCTGGATCACATTAAACCCTATTTCTATCTAAACAGACACTTAAAAAGCTGCCACTGCTCCAACAAGTGTGTGTTTGCCCACATATACAGACTGATTGTAAAGCCAATAGGCTGAATCACCATCTCCTGGAATTACTGAATCAACCTAAGTGCCTGCATCACAAGCTTGTAAAGAGAAGTCATTAAGACATCTGAAGAGCACATCTTATGACAGAGTTGTTCTTTTAATTTATTCTGCTCCAGCAAAGAGCTTTCTCATGACACGCTGATCTTGAAGGAAATGTCCGTAACATTTTGTATTTTCTCCATTCTGTTTGCAATAACAGAGTTAAATAGGAAGAAGTAGCATTCCAAACACTAGCTTTAACAGGACGATTTTTAGCTACATCTTACCTCTAGCTGGAAGGTAGGGACCTCATTGTAGACTCTAACAAAAATCTCTCCCACAATAAGTTCCTTTGCATGGTCACTGAAGACGAAGTCAGATCCATAGCTCTTGTCACAATCACCCTTTAAGCAGAGATAAGCAGCACAAACTCAGACAGAAAATAATCTTGTAGAAAGCGTAAAGCTATAATCCGATAATAAAATAGGCAATACTTGAACAGAATACTTAATGCTTCAGCAAATCAGAAGCTCAGACTGAAACATAGCACAATATGAACAAGCAAAATCTTAGGGGTTTTGTTTTCTTTTAAAACTAACAGAATAAAGAAAGTTACTTTTGGGTAGACAACAATGGATACTTGTATTAACCATACAACTGCATCCCAAGAGGATATAGGAAAATACAAAATAGTTTTTTTAAAAATAGTACTGGGATTTTAAGTAAAGAGTATCTTACTCTTTTAATCATGCTTTCTTGCTGAGATTCCAAAAACTCAAGTAATTCAGCTCGTGTCCCATTGTTCCAGATCAAGTAGGGATTCTCTGTGTTACTGTTAAGCATCTTCAGAGTCTAAGAAAAGGAATTTACATATTTCCAACAGTTCTGGATCACTGTGCACAGTAATCAGCATGCTTATGGTATGAGTCAATACAATCTTATTAACAGCTAGACTAACTACACAAGCAAGTTTAAAGTGTTAAATTTCCTATATTGGAAAAACATACAAGAAAACAGTATGTGCAAGTTATCTGGTAAAGTACAACCTAAATTTTTGTTTTCTCTTTACTCTGCTCTGAAACACACTTACTTCATATTCTCCACACACTTTTGACAGTGAGCAGCAACTACCTGCAGTATCTCTCTCTTTACAGATGACTTCCTTGGCACCACTTTTAAAAAGTTTAACCTTTGCTCTTCATCAACATTATATCCTTAAGCCTTGAACAATTAACTCCACTTTCTTGGTCCTGTATTTGTTTTGCAAATACTATTCTATAAAGCACTATTCCTGTCCATAAAGTTTGAGGCTGAACCAGTTTCTTTTCCCTGCAGTTACCTCAACTGCAAATAAGAATCACACTGCTGTTCTCAGTATCAGCTTGGTCTAAGAGAGTTCAGTGTTTTAGAAGTGACCAGCTACTCCTTTTATAAATCACTAGAGAAAGTTTTGGCCCACAGATACTCACCTCGGTAGGACTGACCACAGCAAGTTTTCTTGCAATGTAGGGTGTCAACATTCCAGCCAAGCTTTTCCTGATGGTTGGGTTTTCAGGGGTAGCTTGTTCATCAGAAAGATACCCTCCAAGGCGACTCAAGGCCAGGAGACTCAGCTTAGCAAGGCTATTTGCTACCTCCTGAGAAATACAGAGACAATTTGAGAAAACTTATAGCTTTTTTCTGATAGCAAAAATTTACTTTTATACTGTTTGCTATAGATTAAAAGTGTCTTGCATGAAGTCCATTAGAAACCATGGGTTTTCACACAGTTGAAACTGTTTAACAGTTGAACACTTTAAAAAACAACAACAAAAAAACAAACTCAAAGAACATTCATCACTATACAAAAATCCCCTTCCAAAACTCTCTTTTAATGTTACTCTTCATGCAACTCAATGATTGTAACAAATATCTGAATATACTTGGTCTCTTAGTAAGAGATGGCAAACCACAGCCACTGGTTGTTTGAAAGCACCTTGGCAACATTACCTGGTGGTTTGAATCTTCGCTTTTCTGAATCCCGCTCTCTTCCAGAGTATAGTCATAGTTGAAGAGGTAACCCAGTAAGTACCAGAGAACTCCAGCTTGGAACAAATGTGTTTGTAGCCAGTAATCTAAGGCAAAGGAACTAACACACTCTACTCCTAAAGCAGCTACTCGTGGTATGGTCTGAGGGGAGAAAAAAGAAGTTTGTTTGCCTTAATACCTGTAACCAAAGAATGCCAACTGGTTTCCATATCAAAGATTTAAAAGCCAAAACTTGCTAATTCTGCAGTACTACCTAAGCAGCCCAGAGATGAAACCTGAAGTGGGCAATTTCTGCAGCTGAAGTACTTGGTAACCAACAACATGGCTAATTAGCCAACATCTTTCAAAGGGAAGAGTATGTGAATAGTTATTTCATATGATTAGAAAGAAGCATTGATGAACTGCTGGAAAAACAATGTAAAACTGCAGCAGAGATTCTCAGGTGAGTTTTTTATGGCAACACATGTGTTCTGCAGGGTCTAAAGAACACACAAGCATATACTTATCAATAGTCAATTACTAGAATCTAGTTTTAGTCTCCTGTTTTCACACACCCATATGAAAAGTTAAAGACAAGCTTTCGTTTCTTTATTCAGACAAAATTCAGAATTTTTATAACAAGGCAAGTTCAAAAGAGCTAAATGGCAAGAAAACTTCTTGAATACTGTTCCCAGAGTTTATGCTGACTTTAGAGTCCATCTGCTTATGCAAGGTCTAGTTTTAGTACTTTTATCTGCTGATTTGGTACAGTAAGTGAAGCTGCTTGATGTGTCAGTTAAAAGGCAAACGTAGCTGAATCTTTGGAGTGGCTGCAGTTTAAATCTACAGTTTAAATGGATTCTAACATCAGTGTTGCAACAAGGCAGTTGAGTTCTGTATCTCACATTTTGCTGGGATCTTACAGAAGGGTTTGACCAGTCACAGCAAAAGTGAGGAAAGGCTAAGGGAATTCGGTTTGTTCAGCCTGGAAAAGGCTTCAAGGTGACCTAACTGCGGTCCTCAAGTACTTGAGGGGAGCCTGCACAAAAGAAGGAGAGGGACAACTGTACCCATACATTTACAACTGTATGGGGTGACAGGACAAGGGGAAAAGGCCTCAAACAGAGAGATTTAGATCAGATATTAGGAAGTATTCTTTACTGTGAGAGTGGTGAGGCACTGAAACAGGTTGCCCGGAGACACTGGATGCCCCATCACTAAGTCTTCAAGACCCCCCAGGTTGGATGTGGGTCTAGGCAACCCAGTCTAGTGAAAGTTGTCCCTGACCATGGCAGGGGGTTTGGAATTAGATGAACTTAAGGTCTCTTCCAACGCAAACCATCCTATGATTCAATGACTGTCTTATTGGCCCTAAAAACAGAATATTCCCCTAAACATTTAACAGTTAAACACCCATTTGGACAAATAAAAGGAGCACTCACCTTGCCATAATACAGTAGTCTACAGAGATCCTTAATTATGTTAGGCATTTCTGTAATCTTCTCTCTGCATTCCTCAAACTGAGCTGCCACACTGTAACACTTACTTATGTATCCACATACCTACAAAACACAACATTTTATTGGTTGCAAGTGGAGGAAAAATACATGTTTACAATTGAATTTGAATGTTTAGTAAATGTGTATTTTTAGTGTTTAGTAAAAACACTAGATCAGTGTTTTTACTATATATACACACATTTGTGTTTATTATCATATTATGCATATACATACACTATGTAGTCTTCTGAGAAGTCAATACTCTCAGTTACAGCTGCTGCTTTAAACTCACCTGTACAGACATATCATCTGGCTTGCTAGAACGAGTCAAGACTGCTACACAACGATTAAAGGCTTCTTGCAATACCTGTGAGGATTGGATGATGCACAAGTTCAGTCACAACAAAAAGAGCTAAAAGCATGCAAAACCAAAACATTAGCTGGTGAAGTCATTTTTGATGGCTGAAGGAAAACATTTGACAAAAAATCTGCTGCTGGCATAAATGGTTTATAGTGCAAAATTGCTTACAAGTGCTAGTAATAACCTTTGATGCTTTAAGAGCAGACAGTCTTCTCACATTTGAGCTAATACCTCAGTCAGAGTGCAGATGACACTGAGTTGTGTGGGAGTGTGGATCTGCTGCATGGCAGGAAGGCTCTGCAGAGGGATCTGGACAGGCTAGACCAATGGGCCAAGGCCAACTGTATGAGGTTCAACAAGGTCAAATGGAATGTTCTGCACTCAGGTCCCAACAGCTCCATGCAGTACTACAGGCTGGGGGCAGAGTGGCTGGAAAGCCCCTGGGCAGAGAAGGACCTGGGGGTGCTGCTCAACAGCCACTGAACACGAGCCAGGGTGTGCCCAGATGGCCAAGAAGGGCAATGATATCCTGGCCTGGGTCAGCAACAGTGTGTCCAGCAGGGCCAGGGCAGGGATTGTCTCCCTGTACTCAGCACTGGTGAGTGCTGCATTCAGTTTTGGACCCCTCTTGACAAGAAAGAGACTGAGGTGCTGGAGCATGTCCAGAGACAGGCAACAGAGCTCGGGAAGGCTCTGGAGTACAAATCTGGTAAGGAGCAGCTGAGGCAGTAGGGACTGTTTAGCCTTGAGAAAACAAGGCTCAGAAGAGACCTTATCACTCTCTAGAAGCACCTGAAAGGAGACTGTAGAAAGGTGGGCGTTGGTCTCTTCCCCTAAGAAACAAGAGGCAGAACAAGAGGAAATGTTTCATTTTGTACAAGAGAAGGTTTAGATTGGATATTAGGAGCAATTTCTTCACTGAAAGGGTGGTCAAGCACTAGAACAGGCTGCCAAGGGAAGTGGCTGAGTTGCCATTCCTGAAGGTATTTAAAAAGGCATGTCGACATGATTTAGTGGGACTTGTCAGTGTTGGAATTAATAGTTGGACTCAATGATCTTCAACATCTTTTCCAACCTAGATGGTTCTAATATTGTTATATGTGCAATGAAAAGGCCTTCTGCTCAAGTGACTTGTTCACATTTATCTTTTCTTTCACATAAAGAATGCAGCAGTTCTGTAAAGGAGTAGAGAAACTTCGTATGTAGCTTGCTTATCCACAGTTCAACAGACAAGCCTAGGTCCAGAAAAGGGTATACTCTACAAGATGTTTCTCCTATTGTATCCAGAATATCTGAGATGTTAAGAATAACAGTGTCTCAAGACCAAAAGTGATTCTCAATGACATCTCACTTCCTAGGCATCGAGGATCTAAGATTTCTAGATTATGGAAGAGTTAGACCAAAAGCATGCATTTCAACATATTTCTTTACATTTACCTCAATTCCACTTTCTCTCCTCAGTTCTTCTGCATTTAATGCTGAACAACTGACAGTATGAAAAGCAAGTTCTGTAGCAGCAGGCAACAGTGGAGATTCTTTGGAAAATAAAAGGTCATCTGATGTTTCAATGGTAATGGTCTTAATCAGCATAGGATAGCCTGCATACTTGTAAGGTTTCAAATCTGAAAGAGGAAAAAATGTCCAAATTTACATATATGCAGAGTCTAAGCAATTTAAGCCACCAAAAAATTATTGGTGGGAGATATATCAGACACGTAAGGACTAGGAAAGGAAGCCAACACCTAGGGAATCCCTAGAGAATCTGGAACAAGACTAAGCAGTCCACACAATCTCATTCATCACATGGAACTGTTCGTGCTAGAAGCTAACATAGCTTCACAGGAAGAATTCATTTAAGATCAAGAAGGCTCATCTCCAGCTCAGTAAGCCCCTAAGCTCACAGCCTTCCCAACGATCCTTGTCTCTCTCCATAGAGACCAGCCTGGGACTGTAGCTGGAGCCAAGTGTGAGGGTGTTCTAGCTGTCCTTTCTCAACTGAGCAATGACATAGGTAGTGTTGCAGCACACTCACCCAAGGACTCTAATACTGGTCAGCATTTCTGCACAAATAGCTCATTTTTAATAATCAGAGGAGTGTAATCTCATGTATAATCAGCATCTGGGTGACTGAGTACTAGCGAGGATTTTTCTGCATTGATGGAATTCTCCATACAGAGGAAGATTCAAACTGACTAGTACTGGAGCAGAGCACTTCAAAGAGCTATTCATGCTGTTTTGAATTAAGTTGTACTGCAGATTAATTTATTTGATAGAAGAAGTCCTATTTTGAAGCTGTACACCACAGCTACATAATGCTGTGGCAAGTCAGAAACCACATCAACAGAGCACAGACTCAAGAAGAGAGGAGATTAAAGCTGACTGAAATGACCACTAAAGAAATGAACATAAAACACTGAGGCAGCATGCTTACCTTCCTTATGTCTGTTGAAGAGGATGCTTTGAGTTTTCAAGATCAAAATTATGTTTTCTGGATCTGGCCCATCTACCACCTTGGCAGACTTTGTGCATAGAAACTCATATGCTTTATTAACTTTTTCAAACATATCCTGCAAATAAGGAGAAACAGCTGTAAGTGATGTTAAGAACCCTCTAAATTACTGGAGCATCAGTTGAAGTGCAAGTAAGATAAAGTATTTCAGGTTCTTAGCAACAGCACTAGCTTTGTTGCCTCATTGCACTTCAGGAAATACTGCAAACAACACTGGCTCATAGATAGTTTTCTTTTGTCTCCTGAACTCTGTCCAAGGTAAGAGACTAAGTCAATCACACTATGACAAAAGCAGTAAGTACAGTTGGATTGTGAGAATGGGCAGAGGATGAAGTCAGTCTCTGAAAGGGAACAAATAGCTTGTTTAGGTCCTGTGTAACTCTCTGAACAACACCATTTCTGAGATGCGAGTCTGATCTGAGTACAACAGTTCACTGTAGAAATCCAAAATCATTGATTGACATTAGTTAAATTATTAATCTGTAGCATTAATCTGTATTTTAGCATTCAACTAGGGCATAGCTTTTAAAAGGAAGAAAGACAATTTAGTGTGCATTTCAAAATTCTTAATACATGTATATCCCTGAACATGTCCCCATTTTATTAACACCATAAATTTGTGCTGTACATACCCTGCCTTCTGGATTCTTGTCTGGGTGGTATTTCTGAGCCAGCCTGAAATAAGCTTTCCTGATCTTGCTTTCATCATTTCTACAATAAAACAAGTTCCATCAATTACACTTTAAAACAAAAAACCTAAAACAACCACAGCAAAACATGTCTAGGGTTCTGACAATAGTACTAACAGTAACTGCAATAGAGTGAAAACTACAAAGCTCTCCTATTTCCTTTTTAAAACCTTGCTGCATCATCTTACACTGAATTGGGGGTCATCATATGGTAACAATAGGAAGACATTTTAGAGACTGAAAGTATTTTAATACCTGTTGTACCTAATACACTAATGAGAAGGTGCTCAAAGTCCCTCAATATTTTAAATGAGGAATCTAAGTGAGTTATAAGTGTTAAAAGTTAATATTTCACCATTTGCAGTAAGTGCACTGTTCTTGAAGGATAAACACAAACTGCTGTTGGTTCACTTCTAGAGACCTGAAGTCAGAAACCAGTGGCAAGACAGGATCCAAAAAATTCTAAGGATATAATCACCAAGAAAAAGGCCAATATAGGGGAGGGAGAAAGATGATTACAGAAAAAAAGCTCCTTTGAACATATGCAAGTTCTGCTACATTCTTTGCTCACTATGGTTAAGTTTAAAGCTTGTCCTTCAAAAGAGCAAAGCTCAAAGTGTTCTTTTCCCCATTCTGAGCTTATCTAAACAGTTTAACAACTGTTTTCTCAAACACTGGAATTGTATTTCCAAGCTTTGTTTCTTTTCAGCAAAGCAATCCTCCGCTGTGAAAGAAGAAGGTGCTACACGTGATGGAGCTGGTACCATTAACTTGTTCCAAGTACTGAGATAAAGAACTTCAGTTTGTTCAGTGCATGGAGTTTATATAAAAGCAGTTAGACAGCTTTAAATCCTGAAGACAACTTACTGGCCTTGTCCTCTGGGTAGATTAAGAACTTCATAAGCATCATCTATTGACATGGTGGGTGGCTTCTTCTCCACCTCCTTCTTCCAGGCTTCTAGGGTATCTTTCAACAGTTTAACCTCAAGAATTACAATTTATTAGTGTTTCATTTATGCTGACACCAATATACATAATTTTTAATAAAATGCTGTTTTATAAATGAATCCTGTATTTTATTGAAGATAAAAGGACCTTGAGATTAAAATGATTATGTAAGAGTCAAATTAGAAGATGGAGAATCACTTAAATAAGCTGCAGCTCACATCATTATACTATAAAACTGTAAAGCTGCCTGAATAAATAAAGCTGCTTAGACAGTTCTAGTCCATAGACTTGTACCAAAAGATCTCCTTAGTTAATGTACTGACATATTAGCTTGGTTTCTTCTGCAGGGTGGACAAATGAGAACCCCAAAGGCAGGATTTCCATTCCCTCTCTCCGCCCCCAAAATGAGATTCACTGAAACATTCTCTGAAGCTTCTTGGATGTTTGATTTTGCTATTTAAGAAGCAACCACAAGAAGGACACACATATGGGGTTACTGTGTGGGAAGAACACTATGCTGCTTCAAGATAAAGTAGGGTTTAATGTATTTACTTGTGTATTTATTTAATATTTACAAAACTCATGATAAAGAAGTTACTTGTAACAAACCCAGCATTTGATTTTGTTAATATTTTAGGACTTTTTGTGAACTTTAAGGACTGAAAGATCAGGAACTAAATGAATCCTAAAATACTTCTTACTTACTGGATCTTTAATTGGCCAGTCCGGAAATCTGAGTGTATCACAAAGATGCTTGAGGTAATAAATGTTACAGAAGAGCTCATTTTCCAGTTGGGGATAGTTGATAACCGGGATGGGACAGTATTGGTAGAGGGCTCTTGTATTGCTTTGAAGACGAGGGGTGAAGTCAGCAAGATGAGCAGCAATCTTCTCTATCATCAGACGTCTAAAAGTTAAAAAGTTTAGTTTAACACTTGCCCAGCAGTCCTCAAACCTCACTCACTATACAAGTGTGTTCAATAATTTCTACTGAAAATGTTTTCCTTACAAGTTTCCCACATTTCCATAGGGATTTAGAATAGGATTCTGTCCTATTCTATTAGAGACTTATTTAAACACCATGAAAATTAGTTTATTAAAAATAATTAGAAGTGGTATTTTGCCTTTCTCAACACCTCTCTACTTTCTGGAAGATCCTTATATGTATTGGAATATTAGAGGTATATCACAGAGATAGGTGCTGGTAATAAAGTACATATAAATGAGTAAGTATAAAGCACTTCACACACCAAGCCAAGTCTCCATTCACAGAAGTAACTTACTCAACGTTTTCAGGGAAATATTCCCCTTCCCCCACTGCCAATTCTGCTCTCCCCTGCCCTGGTTATTTTTGGTTGAAGCAGAGCACAATGCAGGACATTGCCCTTGTAGAAGGCAAACAAGAGGAAGCCATGGAATCCAGGTATTTTCAGTTTTCTTTAGTAATGTTAAATACCTCTTCAACATAACCCGTAGTTCAGATTTATTTGTCCCTCTGACAGAAAGGAGTTACCTCATTTCATTGCTCCAAATTGCTTCTGGAGTGTCGAATTCTCCAAGGAATATCTCAGAAAATTTTTCTGGTTCATAGTTTTCTAAATAACACACCATTGCTTCAGGAAGAATATGTCCAAGTATACTTCTTTGAACTATATCTTGACTTTTTGTCTACAGAAGAGATCACATGGTCATCTCAAAGGTAATTGAATTCTCTCTTGCTAACTAATTTGAGGTCTAAAACTCTCCCCCTTCTCCCTTACAGTTCTTAAATTCAAGTTAAAACGACTACAGGCAGTCTGCAAAACTATTTGGAAACAGAAGTAGTTACTGTTGCAATCTACTCACTTCTTCAGACTTGAAAGCTTGTTTTGTATGTGTGTATTTCAAGAACCTAGAAGAGAAACAGCAGTTATTTTCTTTTTGTTTGATACTTAGGTACCCTTGAATATTAAGCAGACCAACATAGTCCAGCTGGCAGATTTACTTTGAGATAAAAGAGTAACTGCAATTGTATGAATTCCTGTACTAAGTTCATTAAATACTTGGGACCTTCACCAAGCTAAGCACTCCCATGTTATAAATGTTGCCGTATGTTGATCATTTCAGTTTGAAAGTCTTGCTTCTGAAAAGTTGTTTTCTACACACAAAAAGATGCTGATAGAGACACAGACAACATCTGAGCTGTTAGATCATTACTGCAGGGATGAAACAAGATGATTTAGGCTAACTGCTGACAGTGTTACTATTACACTAGTCACCATGGAAGCACGCAACCACTTCCCAATGCACTTCACTGTACAAGAGATTTAATGGGAATTGTGGGATAGCTTTCTATAACCTATTGCATTTAGAAGAAAAGTACTGAAATGAACTGCAAGAGCCACCTGCATGTGCAGTGCATAATCAGGCAATACTGGCTGATTCAACTGTTTTAGGCTTCAATATTAAAAAAGACTATTAGATTTTTTAAACCCTTTCAGTAGCTGCCTACTATCAAAAGCTACATCAGCATATACATAGCCTGTGTTACTGCTTTTTAGGGCTTGTAATAGTTTATTCTACAAAAAGGCATGCCCAGTTGTACCGCTGGAACTGTATCATCATTCCCTCTCTGGAAGGATCATAAGCAATTCACTTTTTAGTGACTGACTAGATCATGTGGAGGCAATTCTTCTAGAAGAAGAATTTCATGTCGGTTCTAGCAAGCCACACTCCCCAGAGCATGTAGAGATGTAGAGCAGCAGTCCTGAGCGTGACTGGTCAAGAGGTACTTTCAGCTGTTCTTTTTCCTCACCTTGCAATAGGAAGTACATTGGAACCTGTATACATCATGATGAAAAAGAATACTCCACTCAGATAGAAACGAGGCAACTGAGGGTTGTCTTGCATGACATGAGACAGCAACACAGCAACTTTTTCCACAAGGATAGGATCAAAAGTCAGTAATAGCTGAAATCAAACACAAGCACTTATATTAGCTGCAAACATTGCAAGTTATCTAGCCAAAATTGAAGTTCTAACTAATTATTGGGACAACCCAGAAACAGGAATTACAGTTAAAGAATACTTCAGCTTAAAAACAGCAAGTGTCAATCAGGAAATATTTGAAGTTGAAAGGGACCTCTGGAGATCAGCTTGTCAACCTCCTCTGCTAAAACCATGGTCTTCTCAACCTGGTTGATAAAGACCATGTCCAGGTGACTTTTCAGTATCTCCAAGGATGGAAATATTTCTTTACGAGATATTGGCTGAAAAGCACAAAATTTGCAACAACGCCCTATGAATCGTACAACTGCTTGGTCAGGGATCTACACAATGTTACAATTGTTCTTTGATGTGTTTGCCCCACCTAAAGTATTCACATGGGGAAGATGGTAGAGTAAGTCACTCATTCAGGTACATTTTTAAGGAGTTACTTACCTGAGTGATATGAGGAAGACAAGTACTATCTGACAACAGCCTTTTCACTCTAGGCAGAGGTCTTATAATAGCATTATCTTGATCCCTAAAAATATCAAGCAGTACAGCAGTAAGCACACATGTGCCTTTTCTCTTTCAAGAGAGAATAACTTCATTAAGCATTAGACTATTGAAGCCATATTCTTTGGGTTTTTTTGTTAACTTTGAAGTTTGTTGTTAGACTTGGTAAGTGTGGTTTAGTGTCTTGTATTAAAGCAATTCTGTTTAAGTTAAACAAGGGCCTGTCTATAGCATTAGAAAGGCACATAGCTTGTACATTCATTCTTGCAGCCCTTTCACAATATTAGTATTGTCTCATTTACAAACTCTCTATTTGCCACAGAATTAATTACTACTGTGTAAAAGGCTCTATTAAAAGAGTTCCTTAATGTACTACTTTCTAAGAAAAGCTTTAAGACGGATTTATGAATTCATGCATCTGCCAGATGAAGTTAACCCCTTCTGCTGAAAATCACTGTTTACCTGCTGGGAAAATAGCCACACATGGTGATGAGCATGTTGAGGACAAGTGTGGCGAGGTCAGTCTCATTCAACACAGGCTGGCCACTGGCAAGCAAGCACCACTTCAGCTGAGGGATGACCTGTAAGGGTCGCCAGCCATCCATACCCTGAGCCCAGCAACGAGTTTTTGAAGTCAGCTTTCCACTGTTCCATAGTTCCTGCATCTATTGCAAGATTAGAGATGAATTTTGTTTATTCAGCATTCAGAGCCACCTTTGGTCCTAAACACTCACACTCATGACACGCTTTTAACTGCTGTATGGCAGATTATTATAGTTATATGAAATTTCAATGTGTTTATAATGCTGTCATAGAATCATGAAGTAGAAGGTGTCAGATTATGTTGCAACTAACCGAGTTGTTATTTAGCTTTAATCCTTATTTAAAGAGCTCCTTGGAGAACATTCTTTAACATTTTTATGGTCCCTCTCACTGTTTGAAACACACCCCGTCACCAGGACAGAAATAATTTGTCAAGTTGTGAGTCTGAAACTGACAGGTACCTCTTGAAAGCTGTAAGGACCACTCCTTTCTTTGTCAGCATTGCCAAAGTACCATTCTTTCTCACTCTCCCTTTTCGCATCCGGTGCTGCTTCAATCACGTTGCTCTAAAAGTTGATGTTTACAAGACAGCTTTAGCCTCAGAGTGCAAATATCACATTTGTACAGGAAATGTGAAAAGTACATTGTTTTTTAAAGAATTGTCCCTTTCGCAGAGCAACATCCAGGCAGTAAGAAACAAAGGCTCATACCTGCAAAGGGACTGTGGCTCTGCTCGTATGAAGATGTGCCAGAGTAAGAAGATCTACAAGGATTCTGATACCATTTGAATCCATAAGGTCCTTCACATTTCTCTGTTAACAAATGAGTTACCAAAAGCATTTTCTAGATAAGCATTGCTGGAATTAAGCACTGAACAGTTTCATTAAGTAAGAAGCGATCACAGAAAACGTCAAACCATTCTCTGAAGTGACTAGAATGGTACAATCACCACAATACGTACACATTTCCTTCACCTTTCTCACCGGTAATTAACAGCTATCACATTCCAGAAAGCTGTATCAAACTGTTGTTGTTCTAAAACTTCCTTAGTATTTGAATTTTTGTTCAAGTTAAACCCTGAAAGTCTAGTTCAGACTATTTCATACAGTCAAAAGACTGATAAACTGCTGTTACATGAATGTGTCCACCTTACCTTATTGAGGATCAGCTTGTTGAGGAACAGGATCAATCTGTCCCGCTCAAGCCTGTCAGTGCACTGTTGCAGCAGAAAAGAACAAATTAGTATTTCATAGCACAAACTAGAAGTTTCCTTCAAAAGTCAACAAGTTGTAGCTGCAAAGTCCCATATTGTTTTTTCATGTCCAAAAAAACTGCTGACTATTAAGTGTTTACTTTCATGAACAGCTAATAAAGGTAGTTGTCTGCCACTACGGAGCAAAGGCCTTGTAGCCCTCCAACACTGTTGTTGCCCTGATCAAACCCCCTATTCTGCTAAGTCTACAGGTCTATCAGGACTATGTTGGGATTCCCAGTGAACCAGTCCAACAAGCACAAGAGAAAAAGAGAATGCTTTTAGCCAGCAGACACGGAGGATCTTTTATATTACATCCCTGGTGAGATTATCAAGGGTCAAAGCAAAATAACAAGGGACTTCACTGGTTCAGTTTCACTTGAAAAAGCCAAAACCCATGCTGATGCAAGGAAAGAACTCCTCCTTCAGACTGCATGGGAATCTATTTTTGCAAGCTGAATAAGTTGTCAGACATAACTTAACAGACATTTAACAGGCAATGCAGCTACTACTACAAATCCAATCCACCACATGTGCTGATCTAAAGCTATGATTTCAGTAGGCCTGGGGCTACGACTCAAAGTCAGGACTTTGAAATAATGTGATATGGAACAAGATTCTCCTCTTACAAAGCTTCTGCATTTTTCAAAAGCAAGCTGAACTTATATTTGCATTTTGTTGGTCTTAAAGAGACTAGTTTCAAATACCTCTATGATCAGCAGGTTTTTTAGTTAAACTTTAATGAAACTGAAACAAAGGGAGATACTAAGAACAGCTGTTGACAGCATGGAAAAAAGTATTCACACACTGTAAACCCAAAACTTGGGTTTCACAGTAACTTGAAGGATCTGAACATATGTTGGACTAGCAGTATATTAACTACTACATCCAATAACTTAAATTTCTTACCCTTTCTAACATTCCAACAATGTACTTAGTATCAGAAAATGGTCCTATTTCTTCATGACACCTTCCATAAACAATGGCCAGTGCTTGCAGACATAAGCATTTCATATTCACTTTTGGGGTAAGCAAGAAGCGATGGTAGAGCTCATTGAAGAATTCGTATCTAAAAAAGAAATGAGAGTTTAGTAAAGAAAACAAACACAGACCTTCGGAATGAGATAAGGTTTTAATAATGTCTCACGATCTTTTGATTGCTCCACTCTCTTCAGTTTCATCTTCTTCCAGCAGCAATCTTAGATAATAATCCCCTATTTTTATTTCCTCAGAAAGGCACTCATATTTTACCTGTAACACAGAACACCTTACTTAACAATATATATTGTTTCTCCTTCAGTAAAGTTTTTGTTTGCATAACAATACTGAGCTTGATTACATCTAAAAACACAACAAGGTTAGCAACCTCTCCTAAGTTGTATAAAAATTGAAATCTCCAAGTTTTCTGTTAAATCAACACACATCTACATAATAAAAGCCACTGGCTACTGCTGCCCCCGTGAATAAATGAAGCTTCTCATTTTACTGATATCTCCATTTCTAGCCTTTAACTAACTTGTTTCTAATACCAGCTGGTTTTGTTGACTAAACTTGGATAACACATGATGCATTCAGTGACTCAGGTTTTAATAAGCAGTTATTCCACTGCAAGGTATTTCACTTAATGTTACTGCAAGTATGAAACACAAGCATGACCTAATTACTAGTTATACTTGCTATGGTGCTGGATAATAAAAGCCTAAAGGCATCAGTTCACAAAAAAAGAAGCTGAAGTAAAATTGCACAATAAAAGCCATCATTAACTTCAGAGCAACTACATTAAATTTAACAAATGCCTCGATATTCAGTGGTAACAAGCATTTGGCAAGCACTTCAATTAGAGGTGCCTCTAACATACAACAAAAGCCACTCTGCAGTGGTTCTCTTATCTATAGTTTGCAGATTACTGTCATGAGGCCACGAAGTTATCTACAGATTTGATCACAGTATATTATACAAAGATATCCCACTAACTGGTATGCATTCAGAGGAGTCTCAAGCCACCATCCCCCTTGGCAAAGTGACAAGGTTCCACAGTTGACAGAAAAGCCTTTGTCACCACTATCTAGTTCAAATACTTACAGCATAGCCCAATAACATATTCATTACTATTTAAAAGCAAATCTGTGATACAGCAGCAGTCCCAAAGTATCCTGGATTTTTGTAGCTGCAAGGATGCTACTAAACATTCCAGCAGCATAAAGCCACATAGGAGCATAGAGTACGTGGGGGAAGTCTGCATTATGAAGTTTCTAATCTGTACTTCTCATTCTATCCCGGTTTGCAGTGCTGAAAAGTTGGGATAGCAGACACTGTGACACCCTGAAGTCTTGTTCCTGACCTATACCTTAAGGAAACTTTATAAGACAAATGCCAGTGCAAGAAATACCAATCTAAACCCAGTCTTAGCTATTTACTGCATCAGCGTAAGAAGCAGCCTGTAGGTGTGTGGTAGGGATAAACTGCATACATGAAATAGTTCTCTCTCATAAAGCATTAGCCTGATGTCTTGCAGTTCTTTCTGATTTGCAGGGCAGCCAGCTGAGAAATTGCCCAAAACAAGTTTTTTTTTCACTTCACTAATAGTTCCCAGCTCGAATGCCACGAGATAGCCATACTCTAAACAAGGATGGCAATGGGAATATCTAAGATATCCTGCAGTTGAATTCAAGGGTGGTCTTGCTTTGCTAAAATGTTACACATTAACTAAAACCACACTGTTGTGTGGAATCACAACAATACTAGAGATAAGAGAACAGTAGAAGAAGTGTTTATTGGCACATCACTTGAAAACATCTTGAAAGATGTTTTAAGAAAGCCAATCAGGACCATACTAATGCTTTGTAGAAGCATCCAAGTGTTGTTTTTTTTTCACTTTAGGTACTGCTGTTCCTAGAATGGGACGACAGAGACTTTCACCTATAATCTACAATGCAGTGTGTTTTAGTCCCATAACCTACTTATGATTTGGCAACCCAGTATTTAACTGACACAGGACTATTGAAACATGAAGGAAATAAAGACAATAAATTTGTTATCAGGAAGAAATGACTTCTGAAACTACCCGAAACAATTCTGATAGAACACACTCAAAAACAAGTATGACTTATCTGGACAACAGTGTAAGGACCAACTCATCTTAATGTAAGAATACACCATGGGTTCTGATAAATATTTCATCTCCACAGCATCATCTGTTAGGTTAAAGAGGCTTCTGTTTTGCACAGTGACACTGGAAAGTAGTACCTGTTCACTGATTCAAGCCTTAGCAGTTGATTCCATAACCCCCCAAAAATATAGTTTGCATTCAGGGATCATCAACACAACATTCACTTGTGGAATAAGTGACAGAAGTGACATTTCAAGCAGACATATCTTACAGACGCAGTTTGTCCTATGGTAGGTCATTTACCTCAAACTCCTGGTGGTTCCATGAGATAACATTAGCACTACCAAGTTCTCTGTCAATATTAAATGCTCTCATCTCAGACTCAAGAGTATCTCTCAGTTCTTCCCGTGTTTTGAAGTTCCAAATCAAGTTTGATCTAGCATGATCCTGAACAAATCTAAGAAAGAAGTTACATAGTTTAAACCCCTCAAAACATTATCTAAAAAGCAGACAAGATTCAGCTGGCAAGCTAGGGGAGCTCCTTAGCATTAATGGACCTTAACTAGAAGATAGAGAGCAGTGGTCTCCAGTTTGTTATGGTAATTACTGTTGTTCACTTGTATTCTGTTTTCATAGCCATGGAGGCCAGCCTAAGCTAAAGCATCCCTGTGGGCTCAGTTTGCCATCTGTGTGTAGTTGACGACCAGGAGACATGTAAGCAATTCACTGCAAGCCAATAAGGGCTACATCTAAACAATCCAGAGCAGCAGACATGCACATACCAGCTGTGTTTTAAACCAACAACAACAACATAAAAAAACTAGTTCGTGCAGTAAATTAGAAGTTCATGTCTTAAGTGTCACAAAACAGTCAGTGGACATTCTTTAGTAGCAGTTACTAGCACAGCCTTTGGATCCAAAGACTGAGAATGGACTTTAATACCAAAGGTTTAGGAGCACACAAATCTTCCTTTCATGAAACTGTATCTGACACTTAAAAACATCAAGCAGCTAGTTAAGTTTATGGAATTTCCCCAAGCTTGCTTATGTAATTTGTTAGCCAAGCCAAGCTTTATTAGTCTATTTAACACAATGGCCCTAGCCAGAGTGATATATCTTTTTCAGATGGAAGCCCCTCCCTTGTAAATTCAGACAGCTGTAAGAACTCACAGGTAAGCAAGTTGCATTTAGGACCTGTGGCACTATTTAAAATTCAGTATCCAGGTGATTTCTCTTGCCCTGCTTTAAGTTCATGTTTCTTCCAAGTCAAGTCGCAACATCTTAAGTAGCCCACAGGTTGACATACCATCAAACTACAATGCTTTCTGTGCTATTTCACTTGGCCTTCACTACCACACAGATTTACACCTGCAGTTTGCTATTTACCCTTCCTTTTGGTTCAAGAAAAAGAAATTATGTTGTTTGATATTTCAGAAGCTTTCTAAATTCCTCCTTTTCCTAAACGCAAGTGAAATTCTTAAATATAGCTTAGGGGGTTTTTAGTGAGTAGCTGTCACAAAACATTTGCACTGTTTCAAGGCAAAATTGGAAGTCACAAAAACTCATAAGATATTAACAAAAATATCCAGCCAGATAAAAACTTATATCTCAGACCACCATATTAACTTTAGTATTTTCACCTGTAATAGAAGAGATCCCAGTTTGCTTCTATTTTTATTCTTTGGCGGCGTTTCCTTAATATCACTGGTTTTTGAATCATGTTCTGCAAAAGAACCAAATTTCACAAGTTAGTAGAGGCAGATACCTCTCATTTTTCCTTTTTAAAATAAAAGGCTGGATTTTTTACACTCCTTCAAAAACCATACTAAGTAAAGCCTAATTAATAATGTTTCCTTTTCTTGTGAGTAGCAGCAACAGACTTTCACAAATGTTATTTGCACCAAGTTAAATCATGCCAGAGAAACTTTCAGCTGTTTGATAAATCATTTGTTTAGAAGCAAGTTATCCCTGAGAAAAGCTTAAATTCCCACCACCATAGGCATTCATCAGCTCCAAAGCTAATGGAGGTGAAAACCCACATGAAGAATGTTTTGCTCTTGAAAAGAAAGAACTAGATGAAGTCACAAAAATAAAATCAAGCCCAACTTGGTCACTGAAAGATTCCCTATTTTGATGAAGCATGGAATCAGTGTTATCTTCTACATGAGGTATAACATGCAAGCAGAAGTCTGAGCAACAGAGTCCACACAAGTAACAGAGATAGACAGACTCACCATATTGTTTCTGTCCTGATTATGAAGAAAAATTTGGAAGAAAAAGAAAAATACATTTAACACTACGGAGTCACTGAAGTAATTTAAAGCGGTAACACCAAACTTGCTACTACCTCTTCCAAGCTACACTTATACACATTTATTGTGAAATGTTACAGCTCAGAACTCCACATAGAAAAACGCCTCTTTAAACTCAGTATCTAGACAAGTTGTTTAAAGTGCAATTTGATCTTCCACTGTTTCTCACATTTCTTCATTTCTCCTGTTTCGAACCTAATTCACCATTATTTTAGAAATATTACTGTCAAAATTCTGCATCACATTCGACATCAAACTTCCGTTAGATTTTCCTAAATTAAAGTGTATTGCTACATCAGAACAAGTACGAAGACAGACATTTTCAATACTCTGCATTGTGCTTTTCATCCTTCCTTGCATATACAACAGATAGTTTCACTTCCAGAATGCATAAAAACAAGCTTAGGCAATATACTGAAGAAAGTTAAGGGAAACACCTCATAATTAAAAGGGTTTGTAATTTAGAACATGGCAAGAGAACTAAAAGAAAAAGGAGACTAACAGTAAGAACTCAAGCAGTGCTTAACCTCTCCTCTTATAACATCAGATCAAAACAGATTTTATGACTTCAGTCTCAATCATGACCTTAGAAACAGTCTTGTGTTGCTCTTTAAGCACTGAGATATTCAAGTGAATCCTAAGGTGGTGTCCCTGTGCATGGCAGGGGGATAGAGGAAGATGATGTTTAAGATCCCTTTCAACCCAGGCTATTCTATGATTCTTCAAGCAGGTTCATAACTAAATATCACTAGTATAAAGTACATGATTTTGAATGCAAAAAATATTCCATTTCTTTTAAGTATACTTCAAAAACTGGTTTTGCCACATTTCAAGGAATTTTCCCCTGTATAATTATCTTACAAGAAATGCACATAGGCTGCACTGCAATTGATAAGGTTGGCTAAAGCTTAAATACATATGCTGAAGGAATTAATTTGCCTGCTTTACATT
This sequence comes from Cisticola juncidis, assembly GCA_013400215.1. Taxonomy (NCBI): domain Eukaryota; kingdom Metazoa; phylum Chordata; class Aves; order Passeriformes; family Cisticolidae; genus Cisticola; species Cisticola juncidis. The sequence continues at coordinate 1,110,129 of VXBR01005646.1, read as the reverse complement.
CTCCCTGGAACCCATTTCTAACCCAAGACTAGCAAGAAGTAGAGAGTTTGCTAAAAGGGGAAACTCTCACATCACAACACTTCTTTACTATTTGAGCGTGTGTTGTGACACTCAACTGTGACTTAGTCAAGTTACTCTAACAAAGAGTTTCAAATACTTTTACCTCTTTCTGAGCTATGCCCATTCGATCTCTCCAGTGCATCAAGACAAGATCCACCTTCTCTTTGGCAAATTTTTCAACTTCCTTAGCAGCTTTTCCAGCCAGTCTCTGCCACTCAGGCACTTTATTAAACTTGCCATACTGATCCTGCAGAATAAAACAAATTACTTACGGTCGTGGGTTATCTTTGCTGCAGGTCAATGCAGCAGTCAAGTGTCTGTATTAGAAAAGTCACTAAGACTTGGAATAGGTAAGACAACTACAATTACTTACAGTTGCAATTTTTAAGTTATCTCTAACATGCATTCTATCAGCATCTTTTTCAGGAACAGGATCAGCACTGTCAAGGTATGCCAGCAAACCTGGTGGCTAAAAACATTTAAAACCAGTGTAAACACACACGTGGCTAATGAACAGAAACCATCACATTAGGTAATAACAGCATTTCTTTAAATCAGAGATTTCAAAACAGAATTTATATTCTACTCTAAATTAAGTATATAAAGCTATAGCTCTTTTTTTGATGTGATTAGTAAAATGTCACCATCCTCAACAGAAATGCTCAGCAGAGACATATTATTGGTTTCAGTGCAGCAGAACTCTTGGCTATACCTCATTTTCTAAAGTAGCACTTAATGCACCTAAAGAATGCAGGAAGCAAAGAGCTGATTCCAGAGCAATACTGAGAGGGATGAATAACACTAGAATCCATCCATATCCTCTGATATGGACTAAATGTTACATGTGACATTAGAGATGAGATAGTCTTTTTTGACTAAGCTTTCTGTAACAGTGACGAAGATCAGGACAGTTTGCTCTGCCAAAAATGAAGGAACTGCTGTTTTGAAATTAAAAGCTGGTAATTTCCCAGACAAGATAATTTCTTACAACACGACTCATTGAACTAACTTCACTGAAGCAACTTAAGCAAGAAGCATTCAGGAAGCTGTAAGGGTGAAGGAACACATGAACAATCAGCATATGAACAACATATAAATTGAACGAAGTTACAAGCAAACAAAGTTGGACAGGCAAAGCATAAAAGCATAGATAGAACTCTTAATACCTTAATTTCTTATTGGTACAAAAAAGCATTAGAGCCATGCTTACAACATCTCCCACATTTTTGGCCTTTTAATCACGAAAAAGAAGTCAAGACACCTTATTTTTAAGTTTTATGTCAAAGTATTTTAAAAGGTATCAGGGAAGTGACAGAAAAATTTTAAGAGTATGAGTTGCTTTGAAATAGACATCAATATCCTTTCATTAGTAGATGCCAGACTGCTGATCTCCCAGACAAGACCTTCTCCTTGGAGGGAAAAGGGAATATGTTTACTATATAGACTGTCCCAACTTTGATACTGGAAGCTTTCATGTTTTATTCTTTTGCTACTCCATATTCTACTTTTACTTACCAAAATACGTTTCAACAAATTCATAGCAGTTTTGTTCTCAGCTGTCCAGAGGCCAACCAAATGTCTACTTAACTGCCTGAAAAAGCCATTGAAATTAACAAACTGCAAGTTAGTACTTTAAACAGGTTTTTGAACCACTAAACTGTCACCCTTACCATGCTGATGAAATGAAGATGAGCAAGAGCTTCATGCTCTTGATTGTGTAAGAGCACAAACCATTACATTGTTCAAGGATATGCTTAGCATGCTTTAAAGTGTTGCCTTTAAGAAGTTCCAGTGAAGTTAGTGGAACAGTAGCAGCACATGCTTTTTGAGCTAGACCTCAAAGAACACTTGAGCAATAGAGCAAAAACATCTAATAACCAAGTGTAAGTTTATCCAGCCAACCATAAGTTACAGCTAAAGTTAAGAGGCTAGAAGCCATCAAGAACTGCTACATGCTCTAACTGAAGTCCTTAATACCAGCTATTGGCTAGAAAAGCCTTTCTGGGAGCCTGCCTTCTATGTCAACTGATGCTTTCTGCCAACATTTGTCACTAGGATTCTTCTGCACTGAACTGAAGCATTGCTACAAGCACATTGTAAGTAGTAGCACCAAACAAAACTAGCATGACAGATGGTTTCATACCAGCTCTCTCCTGGAGGACACACAGTGGCAACAAGCTCCACCTGTCCCTACATTCCTTAGCAACTCTAAGCACTTCAGGAATTCACAGCTAAAGATTCCATAATCTTGTATTTGGGTGGAAATGGCTGAATCATCACTCATCCTCCACAGCATACTCTCAAGAGATCACCAGTTCTACTGACTGTTGATTCAGGGAATAATTTCTGTGAGGAAACTTCTCTCTCAGACAGGATGGGTGACCCTAACTGGATGCAAGATGTCTGAGATGTGCACACCCATTTTTATACAGTTGTACAGTACAAGTTGGAATTTTTTAGAAGTTCCAAACATTCTACTTGCCTTTTCTTTCCCTGAATTAAAAGAAATAAAAATCAAAACTGGAGCTATTAATGAGTAACCAACCCAAGCCCACCTTAACAAAAAATTAATCAAGGGTTTATTAAATGGCTGCAGTCTTGGCTGAAGCTTGCTCTACTAAAACATACCAGTAGCTAAAGAAAATATTCTCCCGAAGAACTGCAACTTTTCTTCCCTGACCTCCTGGTGTTTGCTAGGCCATGACTTAGACTTTTTAAACATGATATATCAAGTGAGATGGACATACCTATTTGTAAGCATCCTCTGATCTGTGCTTATTGTAAACATAGCAGTGTGCAAGTGACGAGGTAAGGCACCTTCACTGAGGGCAAGATCTTGCATTTTGGTAGCAATCTCTTTGTCTCCTTCCTTTGGAAACAGGGCAAGATGATTACTAAAGAAGCAATCTTAGTTAAGCTGTTTTTATCTCAGTCTAAAGTTCCAAGGCCTTCTTGACCATCAATTATGCCAACTAATCAAAAACCAGAAGCTAGAGTATGATAGGTTTTAAATGAAAGCTCACAACGGCAACTGCTCAATGCTGTAGCAAAGCCATGGACCAGGTAGCTGTAGTTACATCTATGAGGACAGTAACTGAAGAGGGCAGGATGCCTGCCTCCCATCAGCAGGTTGTAGCAGAAGTACCACTTTCACATTGCAGTTATAAATTAGGATTAAACAAAGAATGGCACCCACACAATTTCTTGTTGCTTGACTTTTGCTGAGAGCAACCATTTAAGATTAATGACTGCTGTTCAGTTTAGACAGCCACATGGGTAAGACTGCCACTCAGTCAAGATACATTCGTTTCAATGAATAAGAAAAAGCTTTTGCAGCACTTCTATTCATCTAAATGATAGGACTTCTAATAAACAACATAGTAACCTTTAGCTAACATTATCAGGTACATTGATGGAAACTTGAAGATTTGGAATACCTCTATTTCAAGTGTTCATTCACTTCCATTCCAAGAAAGTACTAGATGAATTTCAGATGCATAAGCCATTGTGAGATACAATGAGGCACTAACTTAAGCCCTGAATTTCAGCCCAGGAAGTGTCAAGAGTCAGTTAGCAAGGTCATCCTGCAACAATCATGAGCAACCCTTGAGAAGTATGGACTTGGTCCATACATTATGTGGTATGGAAACTTAAAGCCAAAGCAAGAACAGAGGCTGACATCACTAGTCTGCTCTGGGGACGCTACTGCTTGCTAATCCTGGTCCCATTCCATCTGGCAATGCATCCCAGGAAATACAGCCTCTCCTCGTTGAGATACCCTCTAACATGCAGGAGAAGTCTGGTGGCTCTGAGCTTTATGGCTGAGCTACATACAACATTTACAGCCAAATCTTGACTGCAGTATGAAGACATGCAAGGCACTACCTAATGTCCCCACTCACATGCTTTCCAAACCCCCAAGTGTAAGATAAAGCAAGTTGCTATATTAAACCACTCATAATTAAGCAGGTGTTCTGTTCCTCACCTTCCAAGTTCACCCTCCCCACTCCCCACTTTGAGAAGCTAATATAACAAACTTCTCTTGGTAAGCAATTGCACTTCCAAAATAGACAACACATATTTTGCATGCTATCCCAGCTAACATTGATAAAATCTCACCTCTATTATTGCCTTCATCACCAATCCTGCTCCTTTCACAATTGCCATGGAAGGGTGCTAGAACAGAATGTTAACAAAAAAATTATCCAACTGCAAAAACCAAAGATTAGATCATCTGTGATTCAGTTTCTTTAACTAATGCACATGGCTGCTCTACCTCCAATTCAGTTAACTAATGCACATGGCTGCTCTACCTCCAATTCAGTTTTGTGGAAATTAGACTTTAAAGGAGTTCCCACCCTGTGTCTTCAAACAAGAATCTCTCATGCAACTCCCAGACAGAATTCCTGGCACTGAACAGCAGTATATATCAGAGAAGCTGGAATAATGCTGAGTAAAATGGCTGACACAAACTGACATTAATCAAAAAGCAGAAGAAAATACTATCTTTAAAGTAAGAAGGCATTGACATTTTTAGCTAAAACTGCTACAATCCTTACAGGTTTACTACTGAAGAGGACGTAACTCATGTTTTCTAACTCTTTTAACTCTCACTTACTAAGAAAGAAACAAAAAGGCAGAAGACTTTCCAGTCAGGGGAAGATCTGTGCACCTGCTGAATCTCTTAAAGTCTAAGTGGTATTTTACTGTGTTTCTGGAAACAGGTCTTAGGCAGTCTATTCTAGAACGATTTGGCATACCATTCACCATAAGTAATCACCTCAATCTGGTATCTGAAGGCAAAATAATAGGCCACTAAAACATTCACCAAGACGGAAAAGATTTAGGCCCATTAACCAGCTGAAGTCAAACCTTTCAGGAAAACAAGAAAAGTTTCATGTTCACTGATTACCTGAAACCTCTAATAACAGTGAAAAGTAAGTCTCACCTGAAAGAGCTTAAATAGTGTTCTTCCATTAGATGCCACCATTTCCAACAACATGTCAAACTGCTGCCCCTCAGTAGTCTCACTATATGGAGCACATAGGGCGAATGTCAGGAAGTCCAGAAGTGAACTAATTACTAGGGCACCTGTCCCATGATCCTGAAATCAGGAAGACAGGTATGTAATTCAGAACAGTGGTGTGAGAGAATGTGATGCAGAAGGTGTTTTTCCCTGTCATAGCATTCAAACAGTCTGTAAACGAAACCTACAAGTTTAGAATACTCCATTACTCTGAGTATGGCACTACCCTGGTAAATAATTGGTTCCTTAAGCATATTGGAGCCTCAAACTACTTTTACTTAGTTTAATCCCACAAATTCCAGTTTACACTATTCTTTTACTTAAAAGGAACATCCAGTTTCCATATAATACATGCAAACGTTTGTTGCAGGACATTCAAATTCTGCAGTACTGATAGCTATGTCCTAACCTGTCAAGATCTTGCCTTAATTAGAACAAACCTCAGTGCCAGACAGAACTGTATTTTCAACTGCAGGTGCAAATACATTCAAAAATACATCTAAGTATGACAAAAGCATTTTCATTGCAATTAGGAAATGCACTTAAAGAAGCTTAAATCTGTTTCCCAAATTTAACTTACCACATGGGAATTGAATTTCTCTAGTAGATTTTCTAGAAACTTCTTTGAAGAAAGAAGGGAAGCTTTGTTCAACTGCTCCTGCCTCAAGTCATAGTCATCATGCATGGGCTATAAAAAAAGAAGTATTCACTACACAGCCACATTTCAACACTCAGTTCTTAACAGCTGCAATCCAAAAGCCACTCTCTCTACCCATAAAAAGCACATCCTCTTTCAAGTTCAGCAAGAAATCACTGTATAACAAGTTATTCCATGTCTGAACACACTGCAAGTTGAATGGCAGTCTCATTCCACATCTTTCAGTAGCCTGAAGTTCACATATTCCAAAGTGAAAGAACCTGAAATTTAATACTTACACACATAAGAGCACAAAGCATGTCAATAGAGGCGTGGGTTACTCCATCGTTGTTCCTTTTGAGGGCTTTCACAACCTTCACTCCTAATCGTTCTCGGAATCTTTTGAAAGGGAAACAAAACCACTAAGATCAGAGAAGAAACTAAAATCTTAAAATTAAGATGAAATCTAGTCAGTGACCAAGAGGGGTCTGCTCCCATTGCATTTAGCAAGTCAACACCTCAATTATTTTCATGAATTTGAGATTCTTGGTAGGAAAATATTGACTTCACTGTTAACAACAATGCCAAGCACATTCATCAAAATCAAGATTTATCTGTGTAATTACAGGCTACTATTTACAGAAAAACAGAAGTTCATAAAGATCTCAGACTAAATGCTTTTGTTGCTCTTCTCATCATTCCCTATATTTGAGTCATTCTATATTTCCTACTCAGAAATATTTCAAAGAATTTTTCGTTTTCAGAACAACAGTTTTTCTGCTTCCTTATGTTAAGACAGCAAGTCCAAGCAATCTGCACTTACTACAGAAATACAGCCTCCTAACATTCATTTTATCTTGTGTTAAACTGAACATAGCAATTACATCAGCATACTTTGAGAAAGAAGAACTGCCTACTTCAAGGACAGATGAAGGTACATGTTAAAAATTTTTCCACTAGGAAAATAATTAAACTGTATTTGCCTCAAGACAGTATTTAGCACAGGAAGAATCAGCTTTAATTGCAAACGATTACCTGGGAATCTCAATTTGCATGAAAGCCTGGTGGCAGCCTCATACCGCTGAAAACAATGTGTACAGCGTCTTATGCTCCTTTTCAGAATGGAGTCCTAATTCCATTTCTCACTTTTAGATGTAAGTTACTAACAAAAGAGACCTATTTTCATCTACTACTTCCAAGCTTGAGGAGACTTTGCACTTACTTTGGAAGCTGAGTAAAGGCAAGGAAGCCTGCTTTTGAAGCCACTAGTCGTCTCACTGCTTGGAATTGGCTTTCAAGCTCTGCATTAGATGCTGCAATATCTCCCTCTTGGGAGAGCAATGCTGTTATGGCATTATTAATGAGCTTCTCCTTGTTTTCTGAGAACAGACCCTGGTTAAAAAATAACCATCATTAATTTCTTTATGCATTAGCAACATCTTAAAAGGATGGGTAAAGGTTTTATTCTTACATCTTGTGTAACTGCATGTAGGACTCCACTGTAGGAAATGTTAGCATTGAACCTGAATACAGCATCTGCAAAATTACCATCTGAAAAAAGACATATCATAAGTTAAGTGTACGTTACCTGCCTCAGTATCTAGGTGCTTTAAAGAACACTATAAAGTCATGAAGAAGCATTAGCTTACTTGGAGGAGCAGCCAAAAACTTCAGATGAAGGCTTTCTACTTCTTCATCTACAGGCATACTGAGTAATCCCCAGCGCTGGCCTTTGTGTGTGGAGGTCATTTTCACACAGACATCTCTATTACCAGAGGCTCTCACTCCATCCAACAAGCTAGCCAGGAGAGAATCTCTGGGTTGGGACAACAACACACAAGTACAACTTGTATCAGAGAAGTGGTGCCAAAGAACCAAGTTAGAATTAAAAAAAAGGGGGGGAAAAATCACATCATGGAAGGCAGCAATACTTGCAATCTCTTACTAACACTACTGCCAGCAGCTACACCTCTGGGAGAAACCACTAACTTTCAGTGTTCCTTTATGCCCTGTAAGAAGAGAGCTGACTTAGACCCAGTATAGCCAGCTGCAGCCTTTCACTAATGGGATCAGTTCTAGATTATCTGTTAATGAATGACACATGTTGCCAGCAAATTCATCCCTGTGCTTTCTGCAAAACCTCACTTAGCAGGATTAGACTGTATTACAACTGCAAGTGCACTCAGGGACTGTTCTGTTGGTTGTTTTAAATAGAATCAACTAAAACTGTCTCAAGCAGAGAGCTCAAAGGGTTCACAGTCTTCACATTTCCATGTTACTTAGACTGTGCTTTCTTCCCCTGTTTCAGATATACTACTTAACCAAGTACAGCATACACAGAACTGTACTGCTTAAGAGAAACAGGCTATATCTAACTCTCAACACCCTTTCATATTCAAGAAAACTTCTGGAGAGATTTGCTCAAAGTTGGGATGAAGGTAAATGGGAGAGATTTAGTTCCTGTAACGATCTTGATTTGTAAGTGGCAGACTGCCAGAAGAGCAAGGCTTTAAGTTAACCCCTCCAAGAGTCAGTTTATAGAAGCTGAGGAACTACAAACACTACAGCAGCAACTTCCATTTGAATCTATAACGCACAGAAGCTCCAGTTACCTTTCTGTTGAAGAGTATTTCCGAATTTGTCCTTTGATGAATTCAATGGTGAAAAGCTGGGGGTTTTCACAGTCACACACTATTGCAAATACCTAAAAATAAGGGACAAGGATCATATTCATGAGGCAGCTTTACTTAGCTACACTACAAATTAAGGCTTACATATACTATCCATTTCTCTCTTTTAGAGCCTTTTTTATTTGAAGAAGTGGTACAGAGAAAGAATGCCCCTTACCTCGCCTAAAGGTTTCAAAGTTGCAATGTTGTAGGTAGCTGGATCCCTCTCAACTAAGCAAGCTTCTGTAAGAGCTAGTATTCTTTTCACAGGTTCCTTGTAAAACAAGAGAGAGGCATGCTAGGAAAGAGAATTCTTAGTACTTAACAGGAACCAAGTATGTTCAGTCTGACAGCCTTACCAAGTGCCTAGATGTTATTTTTTGAACAACAAACTCTGCTAAAGATGTTACAGATTCATCACTGCTGTACTTTCCAAAGCGAAGATTCAAGTATTGCTCAAATTCTAGGGATTCTTTCCTTATCCGCAGAGAGATGCCTATGAAGTTGCCAGCATGCTCTATTGCACTCTTGATAATTTCCTCCCTTTGCTCAGAGGCAAACAGGTGCTGCAAATTTTGTCAAGAAAAAAAATTAAAAAGTGAAAAATATGGCACAGCCAAAGAAAATCACAATTCTGTAAATAATCCTCCTCTATATACCTAACAGCAGGGAATGTTCACAGCAGCTGGACTGACCTTTGCCAAGTGACCTGGTTGAGACAGGTATTTATTACACAAGAGGTTCACTATTAACTCAGCATTTGCATTAAAAAAAAATCTACAGCAGCTATTCCTAAAGGATACCCTGCTACACATTAGTGTGCCAATAAAGTTACGGTCTGCATGAGCTGTCTGTCCACCCTTGGCAACAGACCCTGACAGCCTGGCAGGAGAGAGGATCCGGAGAAAGCAACTGGGGCTACCACTGGTGATCTTCCAGGTTAGGGCAGCTCTAGAGGATCAATTGTATCTTGCTAGTTCTATGCCAGAGAAAAGCATGGTGCAGTACAAAAGACACGGAAACCCTCATCTAGTCCTATTTTCTTAGTAGAGACTGAGGTAGCTATACCTAGGAATTAATTTGTGGTTAATAACATAAAGATCCTTTCCAGCTGCTTGATGTACAGTACACAGAAACCCTGTCACGACTTTAGAACCAACATTACACTGCGGTATTTCCCAAAAAAAGCTGCCAAGTAATCAGATTACAGGTCTAAAGAAGCAATGGCATCACTGATCAATCTATTTCTGAATTGTATCCTTCCATCAGTTAGGTAGATCAATAACACACTACCTGTCACTTCTGTAAATTTGAGAAATGACAGGAAATTTCACATCCACATTGCATTCATATTCACTATCTGAAAAAAACTAGGTATTTCATCCTTTCTAGTTCTTAAACATGCAATACACAAACATAACACCCCCCACCAAACCCATACATAACTCTCAAATGTTTTAACTAATTTCCTTTCCTTTTTGGATCTGTCCATAAGTCTTGAGACTCCACAGCTGGGTCCCAAAATGCACATATGTGTATGCTCCAATTTGTTGCAGCTTCATTATTAAACATACAGCTACAAACACCCTAAGAACCATTCCAAGATATTTTGATTTAATACTCACCAATCTACTAAATCCTCCATAGAGAATACAGAAGCCTCCCTGATAGCCAGTAATATCAACAAAGCCTTCAATATTTCTGTAGTCATAGGAGCACAGGACCTTATTTGTTGCAGGATCAATTTGGTCAATACCTCCAGGAGTCACTTCCAGAACCACAGGTTTCCTTGTATCACTCCAGTGATGCTTGTAGCAGTTATACCTCTGCAGAGAGATCTACTGTTAGACATCTATGCACACTCCTTTACTACACAGCAGTAATTCTCTACTTAGCTAGTAAGTTCAAAAAATTATATAATTTCCCTTAATGCTCTTATCTATATTAAGAACACTATGAAGCAAAGGAAAGTAGCTGTAGCTATCAACTGACAAGGAGGTCACAGCTTAAACAATGCATGTTGAATGCCTGCCTCCATCCCAAAAGAGCCACTCCCAAAAGAAGTAAGTTCTCTCGTTGCAGAAGGTGATCTACTCACAGACTTTTGAACACTGAATGCTGTGGTTAGATGAGGAAATAGCATTTACACCAAATACTGTTATTCAGCTAATTAAATCAAGTTAAGGTAAGCTTGTCACTGTAGAGAAAATTTTTCATCTCACGCAGTCACATTCCATTACAAATACAAACTTACTTAAACCAGCAAAAGTTAGAGGTCTGTTCTAAACTGTGATAAGACAAAGGGGATCCCTATATTCCAGCAGTGTTATTATGCTCATGACTGAAGATTTACTCTATGCAACACTTAAAATTACTTAAATTTAAAGTAATTTTACAACTTTAAGCACTTGAATTGCTACACTTTATGACCAAAAGACAAACGAAGTCCAGCTCTGTAGACTGCATTGCTTATTACTGTATTACCACAGTTCAGGAAATGCCAGTCTTGTCTCTAATCTGTACTTCTATAGAAATACTTCTAGGAAGCATCAAATGTTCAGGATGTTATGCAGAAAATATTTAATTAGAAAGTAAAGCAAACATTGACTAATGTTTTTCTCCTCTCCAGGTAAGAACACCACACAGCACAGCCCTGTATTTCAACAGTAACATTCATAGTCCATGTACAAGCATAAGGCTCAGGCTAATCAAAGAGAACTCGAATATTCTACTGGTAAAGAGGTTCCCATTGCTTTTGAACCAACTCCATTTTCTCTTCTCAAAGACTTCAGATCCAAATTCACAAAAGCTATTTTAGGTAGCACATATAGCACAAGCATAAAATTTCTGAACAAAGGACAAGTTTGAGTCTTTGGATTATTTCCTTAAACCACATGTGATGCAGATAAGCCAGACACTCACCCGTCCTGTGATTTTTCCTTCTGAGAAGTCTGTCCTGAATCTCTGTTTTTAAAAAAGTTAACAGTAAATGAATGCAAATATGACAACCTATCTATCCAGAAAGTCTACATTTAAGCTGACTCCTTTTTATGGAACTCATATTAAGCCTCCTCAGAAGGCTCACCATTCCACTGCACTTGAATATATTCCCTATTTGTAGCTTTACTCACTCTTTACAAATCATGCAGTAATTGCTCCAAATGACATGAGATCAAGATCATTAACATAACAGCTCAAAAAACTTGCTTTCCTACTTTTTACGCAGGGAAAGAAAGCTTAATAAGCTACCACAAATGGTAGTCGTAACCAATTACTTACTGCTTGCTGGAAGAAAATAAAAATAAAAATCTCACCAGTGCCTCTGTAAGGAGTTCTGTTCTGTGCTCTGTGGAAAATTTCAGTGTCTCGGATTTTTTCCCACTCCCTTTGCGAAAAGTGAGATTAAATTCTGTTCCTTGCCCTTTTCCAACAGGAGAAATACTACAAATATCTCCATAAGGCCACTAGACAATTGAAAATAATTAGGTTATAGTGTTAGTAATTTTAAAGCTACATCTCCCTCCCTCAAAACCCCTTAGAGCCAATAATAACCCTGTAACAAGATGACAGCTAGCATGCTACCTGACAGCACAAGCTTGAGCTTCCTATTTGATACTGCACAAAGTAACTAAGTGTCCTGACTCCCTTCAGGGACATAGCTTAACAGTGATCAAACTTATCCCAGTTCCTTCAGAACTGTACAGCCAAAGGCAAACTGCTACTTGTTGGCCAATAAAGAGAAATTGCATAAAAGTACAAAACCCAACTGGTTATTTGTACAGTTAGCAAAGGCAACCCAGACCTTCTGTTATGTGTGCTTTTGTACACAGCTGACACATCTCCTAGATTTTCTGAGATCCTGTCAGACTAGAAGGTTTCTTAAGCCTGAATGCCACTGTTCACTCTGGATAATAAATGTAAGGCAAAAATCAACTTCAAAGATGACAGTTACCTGATTTGTAACTTCCAGCGTGTTGGGGTTGTACGTGGTGATGGCATGGGTTCCAACTGAAAAGACTCGCTTATATCTAGAATACAAAAGTGTTAAGTTTCTCCAGAAGTCACAAGAAAACCCACGCTGAACTGCAAAAATTATGTTAAGAATCTATATACAGGATTTTGTTAGGAAATGGATATGGAATTTTCTTTGTTATTAACTTGCAGTTTACTCTTATAATATGTTAAGCTCTTCTGTTCTATATATCCATAAAGGGGACATACAGGTTAAATACTACTAAACAGATTTACTTATGCATATCTTTTCCTAAGTTAGTGCCTAAGTCAGGATCAAAGACAATTGGAACTTGCATTGAAAGGTACTATCAGACCAGAATAAATTCTAAGAAGGCTACACAGGTAGGAAAAGAATCGCCCAATCATTCCTGCAACTGTCTAAAGCTGTCTCAGCCAACAGTTTTAACACAAAATCCAATTTACAACTGCTCACAATATTGTACCAAGTTGAAGTATTACTATGGTTAAGCATAATTTTCTTCATTTTGAGGGAAACCAAAGCTACCAAACTTTCTTAGAAAGATTCGGATCACCAAAGCTACGGTCACTGTACATTGATATCACAGATATGTTAACTGTGTTATATGTTAACTGTCACAGGACTTAAGAATAGCAAGGTGGTAGTTGCTTGTGTTTCAGACACAAGCAGCAGTGAGCTAAAGCTACAGAATTTAGATGCATCAAGTGCAAAATCAAAGCCTTACCATGGGTTCATTTCCTAAAGAATCTTCAAAATATACCCTGAACAAATAAAGACTCTACATATCTTTGAATCTGAAAGTTTGCAATATAACTAAGCAGTTTGAAACAGTAGATTACTAGTAATACCTTATTACTTGTATAAACCATGTTCTAGGGTGCTTCCATTTGGAAGCCATCCAGCCCAAAAAGTAAAGTCCAACCTGAACCAGAGCCAGTGCTAGTAAGTATTCTCTGACTGAAGTAACAGCATCTGAACATGGATGCCCCTTCTTGAACTTGAACCAAATGAACATACTTTGGCTAGTTGTCTATATTAAAACTGATTTAGTCTAGGAATTAAAGTTTCAGTTCTGGGTAAAATGTGGGTTTGCTTGGAGTAGATATTATCAACCAGATGGTCAATTAATCTGAATCTCTGCCAAGTTAGACTGCATCAAGAACCAGCAGGTCGTTTCTTCCATCCTCCTCTGCATTCTTGTGCTGCAGTCCTTTCTCCTCTCTCACATGACAGGTCTGCAGCACAAGCCATCATTTCTGTAAAAAGCCAAACTTTGCATGGGCTTCAAATATATTCAGTGCAGCTCCCACATATCTCTCATAACAGAAAGGTCAAGAGCATCTATCGGACAGACAGGCAATCTCACAAACTTAATATCCTTCAATTTTCCATTATTATTCAAATAAACCAGTGTGAGTTGAAGCCTTTACTGGCCCAGAGTTTACTTAGGAATTTAAACAAGTGCTTATTTTTTTCAAAGATTAGGAAGATCTGATTGAACTGATCTGCTACGTTAAGGATGTTTAACATATCTGCAACACCTATTTGTTTTTCCACATAGTCGAAGTTTCCTTATTTAAGAAGCAGGTCAAGGAAGTCATGAAGTAATAAGGCAGAATGTTTGAAACTACTCTAGCTGCTAATAATTCCACTATATTCAGCCTGTTAAAGAATGCTTCAATTCTTAGTTCATAACAAGAAACCAATTCCTGCATCTCCTCTTGCTGCACAATTTAGGTAGGTATTCTGTCTTTTATATAACTTATAAATAAGGTTTCAGTTCTTAAGAACAGCATATCACAAGCAGTAAAGATCTTTATTGCTTGCTCAAGGTTTTGTTTACTTACTTAGCCTGAAATGAGCTGCACAGTGCTTTGTGGCAGAGTAAGATTTGCAACCATTACACGTAACTGAAGACCAGCTTCCAAACATCATAGCCCCTTCCTGTTCTCCCCTTATGCTCAAGCCTGCATTTCAAGATCCAGGAAGCATTTATTATCCAGCATTCTTAATACGTGATGGGACAAGGAACACAAGACAGAACAGCAGTTTTGCTGAGTTGCCATTTCCCTTGTTTCCTCTCCCTAGGTAAATTCAAAAGACCCAAGTCTTGTTTCCTGAACAGAGGAGATTCAGAAGTCAGTTCTTACATGTGCCCTACTCTTGTTCAGAACTTCACTTATAAATATGTAAGAAAGGTATTCAACACCTCCAGGACTTGAAGAGTTTACTATTTATTATCTCTCAAACTACTCTGCACCACTGTCTAATCCCAGGCTTTTTTGAGAAGAGTTGAAGCAAATGTCCTCTGTAAAAAGGCTTTGCTTGTCCACTAGTTATTTCAAAGCACTGGAGAGATCTTTTTAATCAGAATGATCCTGGAAGAGAAATTTCATACCACCACACCACAAAAAAACCCAATCTTTACTAATCTTACAGATCTACAGATTAACACTGGAGCATCATCATTTGCACTTCTGGAAAATACTGTATGGACACACAGAGCCCATATTCAAAGTGAGAAATTCTATGAGTAGTAAAAATGATTCAGGTTCATTTAGCGCCACACATTATGTTACTGGGTTTTTTTAATGTTACACATAGATTATACTGAGAATGTATAATTATGAACTGAGTGGAATAAAGAATTCAAATAGAAAATTACTAAAAACCAAATAAGCTTCTGCTGCAACAAACAAGAGGCACCTACTTCCTAAATACTTCTTTTCCCCTCACTATAAAAAAATTAACACACCACTGAATTTTTAAACTAAATTTGTTCTAGACTTTAGACTTTGCCTGAAGTTCCGTAAGATTTCTATAAGTATACCAGAACGTTACCATCAAGGTTCAAGATCATAATTTCCAGAGCTTGCTTCAGGCTCTTTAATGAAAGGAGATAGGCAAAAGAAGAAATCTGAGATTTCTGTATTTGATTTTCACCAACTGGCTCAAATCACATACACACTAAACTTGCACATATGCCACAGAAAATTCTGAGGAAGAGACCAGACATTTTCTGCTTATCAACATTAGAAAGATTAGAAAGATTAGATTAGAAAGATTAGGAGGGACAAACTGTTCTAATACTCTATTGCAATATAGTATCTTATATCCACAAAGGGAAGTTGTTTATTCACCCATGCCCATTCAATTCCAAATGCATGGATCATAACTCAGGTAAGACCCAATTTACACAACTACCAGATATAATTCTACAGAGATAAAACTAAATACTAAACAATTTCTTTAAAGTCAATCAAAACTCTGACTTGGTAGAAGAAAGATTTTGCACTCATAGAGCTGCTCAGCCTAGTCTGGACTCTGAACTACCCAGTTTTAATTTTTGCTGACAGAACTGCAGGGAGCTCTTCGATTAGACATTGAAGCAACCTCATGGTTCTTCAAAGCACAACTGTGAAAGATCTGTGACTGCTGTTCCTTGCAAACCCATTCTCCTCTCCTTCTCAGTATTCCCAGTCTTTGATAGGATGAATGTGTCAGACAGACAAAAAAAAAATCAACCAGTTTCAATTTACTGGTCAAACAACAGATTGGGACAATACCTGTTCATAAAACCATTAGAACCAAGCACTTTGCATGTTCCCAAGGTGCAGATATCCCACCCTCCTTGTTATGCTCATGTTTAGATAGCAAGGAAAAACCCTATTCTCCAGAGATACTATGCATGTTAAAAGGAACAGTGGGTAAGCATACCAAATAAAGTCCTATAACAGTAAGCATACCAAATAAAGTCCTATAACAGCTGTCTTCTGACACAGCATAATAGATACCAGTTAGGATAACTTAGTGGATAATTTTATTAGATATTCTCAAGCTTTTGCAGACAGAAGCATCACCAAAAACTCATTTTTAGGTCCAAGGCCCCATTAGGATCAGGTTTATTTCTATTAGCAGAATTCTTCAAATTATCTCAGTTAGTAATTTAACAGATAATCTGTTACACAACTTCTTGAGTGTGTCTGTGGACTAGTGATCCTCATCTATTATAGTACATAAAACACTACTCCTCCATAAACCTGTTCTGAAAAGAAACACTTCCACTTTAAATTTAGTGTTTTATATAGGAAGTTCAAGAGACTCAGAAGCTGATGAGGTCAGGTGGTCCATTTCAGAGCTACACTGCAGTGTGGGAACATAAGCAGAGGAAAGCTAAACCACAATGTTTTAAATCCAAACTGATTCTAGTGAAGATACATTTAGTTCAGGCACTGAGCAGTAGGAGCCTTTAGTTCAATTTTCATTCATCAGCTGGATGAAGTTAAAATTATGCGGTTAAATCTAATAACAGAGAGGAAAAATGTCATACAAAACTTTAAGAACAAAACCCCCCAAAAATTAACAAACTCCAAACTACTTACTTTCCTCTCCATGAATGTTTTGTTGTGTAGAAACAAGCAAGATCTCTGTTTTCTCTAATTATATTCATTCTGTGCCAAGGCCTGAAAACAAAGGAGAATCCTGTTAGCACTCAGGATTCTTATTTAAAAGCAAATTTCACTAATCATCAATATGCTTCAAGACAAAAAGACTGTTTTTAAACTTATGTTTATCAAACAATACATGAACCAAGTTGCACAAGAAGTATTAGTTTCTTCACTGCATTTGTTTCACTAGCTACTCCTTAACAGTACCAGGTTTCACTAAATTATGCCCCATTTGCCACATTACAATCACTCTACTTTCACCGCACCATTGCACATTCAAATTCAAGTACATTTTACACCTCCAAAATGCTTTACTCCCAAAAATTGTATGATATAAAATTATTTGAGTAGCCTCTACCTGTAATTCCAGCTAAACCAAAGTCCTACTGCAATTCTGGAATAAACAGTAAGGAGATACATGGATACATAGAATAGTTTGTTTTCCAGTCTGAAACTGAACTTGAGGTCGAGAAACCTACTTACTAGTTAAGCATTGTGATTAAAGAGCTGATGAAGTACCATTCCTGTGCTGTAAAAGTTTAAGCAATCTCACCATTAACATCCTGACATGATGATTTCACCCAGGAATATCTATTCCCTAAACACACACACAGAGGAACTTAGTGAAACTTGCCCACAACTGCTTGAGTGGATCATTGCTTTAGGAGCTGCTAGGTTCTAAGAAATGCTACTAAACACTACTACTTTCAATGCCTGAAACAAATGCATGTGGAGTAGTTAGGAAATTATCTCCCTTTTACTTCACTATGCTGTTATTGCATATACAAAGAACTTAAGCAGACATTCCCTGATTAAGCACAAAAGTGAAGTTGTCACTCTCCATTTACGGCTTCAGCATTAGCTTTATTTTCAAATGAGTTAAATCAGGTTTCCCTGTTACTGACTGAAGACTGGTGCTACTCAGGTTCACACCAATAACGCAGAGGCATTCCCAAAACATCACACAGTAGCGCTGGTCTGCAAGAACACAGCATGCCTGCAGCAACTCTCAAGCAACCCGATCCCAGTCAGTACTCCAGTGAAAGTTAGATAACAACCCATTATCTTCTACATTCAGCTAACTCCACTTGACTTGGCACAGGAAGATTTCTTATTTTGAAATGGATGACCTGTAACATTAGCTCATCACTAATTTCTACCCTCTATGACTTCAGGTTATTTTTTTTCTGAGCAAAGGCTGTAGCAGTTACGGAGTCATAAGCATGAAGAATGGATAACCTGCTCAAAATGAACTCTAGAAATTCCTTCCCTTGGGTGAAGAACCAGCACAATCATCACTACCTACTGGAGGAAACTTCAGGTACTGCCTCTAGGAAGAGAGAAGAGCAGTATTTACGTGCTTCAATGACTCAGTCTTTGAGTCAAATCTTCAGAGTTGATATTCCAATGACTCGTGGCAAGTTAAATTTTCTAAAGCCAGTTTTTGGAAACAAAGTCTTATGAGGGGCAGGATATTCAACAGTATTACTGCTACTGACATCACCTACCTGGACCTGTGCATTTGACACTGTCCTGGCCGATACCCTTGCCCCTAAACTGAAGTAACACAGACTTGGCAGGTGGACCACTCAGTGGATAAGAAATCATCTGGAGGGTTTCCCTCAAGGAGTTGCAGTCATTGGCTCAAGGTAAAATGGAGATAGTGACAAGTGGCATTCCTCAGGGGTCAAGATTGAGACTGAAACTGTGTAAACATCTTTGTCAGGGATATGGACAGTAGACTCTCTGCAAGTCTGTTGATAACACCAAGCAGTGTGGTGCAATCAACAGGCAGGAGGGAAGGGATGACATCTAAAGGGACACTGAGAGGTGCGAGGGGTGGGTCCGGTCCAACCTCACAAAATTCTGCAAGGCCGCATGCTAGACCTTGGACCTTCGGGTGGGCTATCCCAAGCACAAATACAAGCTTGGTGGAGAACAGCTTGAAAGCAGTCCTGAGGAGGATTTGGGGGTGTTGGTTGATCAGAAATTTGACACAACCCAGCAATGTGCGCCCACAGCCCAGAACCACATTCTGGCATGCATCAAACAAAAACTGGCCAGCAGGCCAAGGGAGGCGATTCTTCTGCTCTGCTCTTGTGAGACTCCACCTGCACTACTGTGTCCAGCTCTGGGGCTCCCAATGTAAGAAGGACCTGGTCCACACCTTTTGGAGTGCGTTAAGAGGACAGCCAAAGCTGTCCAGGGAGGGAGCTGGAGAATCTCTCCTATGGAGACAGGCTGAGACCTGGGGTTGTGCAGCCAGGAGAAAAGCCAGCTCTGGGGAGAACTTAGAGCAGTCTTCCAGTACCTAATGCGACCTACAAGAAAGCCAAAGAAGGGCTTTGGGCATGTAGTGACAGGACAGAGTGACAGCTTTAAACTGAAAGAGAGGAGGGTTAGGTGAGATGCTAGGATTAAATTCTTAATTGTGAGGATGGTGAGGCACTGGAACAGGTTGTCCAGAGAAGTTCTGGACACCCCATTACATCAGTCCTGGAAGCGCTCAAGGCCAGGCTGGATGGGGCTTTGAGCAACCTGGTCAAGTGAAAAGTGTTCCTGCCCATGGCAGCCAGGTTGGAACTAGATGATCTTTAAGGTCCTTTCCAATCCAAAGCATTCTATGACTACTCCTGACGTTCTCCATTTTGCTTGGTTTATGAACTATTATTATTATCACCATGGATAAGAATACGTTCTATCCAAACTACACAGATCTTACTGTACAGTAGCACACTTCAGATCTGGTAATTTTATTTTAAAGTTATCTTTCAGAACAACATGCCATATACTCAATTTTCATGCCTCTCTTTCAAAGCCATTTTCTTGACATTGACTAAAGTATTAGTAAAAATAAAATAAGAGGCTTATAACAAGACTAGCTCCACTAAGTACAGGATTAAAAGATCTATTTATCTGTACTTCCAGTTTCACCAATACCACACTCCTCTGACCAGCTCTATTAGGTCTCCCAGACCCAAACACCACTTTAGCTCTAGAGCGTTTAGAGCAAGATGTTCTCAATGCTGCAAATATCTACTCCTAATAATACAGAAATAAGAAACATTCATTTATGAGCTACCAGCAGCTTCCAGTAATTTTAATACCGGCATCTCACTAGAATCAGGACACTGATGCCTAGAGTATTGGACCTGAAGTGCAAGTGACAAATTCACCAGATTGTTTTTGTGTTTAAATGAAAACCACTAAATAATTTGGCTTTGATGCTTTACTCGCTGTGCTTCTGTAAAGTGGTTGCAGTCACCCCTGCAACTGAGGAGACTACCACAGGGGCTATACATGCCCAAGTCTAGTAACAATCAATTCTTGTACACATTTTCCAGCAGTTTAACAGAGAGAAAAGGCTAACAATAGCCTACTGTTCTGAGCTGCTGCGGTAAATCCCAGCAATTATTGTCCAGTTGTCTTTGATTTCACAGTAAGAACAAGATGAAAGAAATACTTCATACCAAAGACAAAGATATTTCAGAAGAAACCAAGTTCTCTTCCTTCATTCTTTCCAGCAGAATCAGTGTGGCACCCCACTAGTACTATCTACAGTGTGATACACTGTAATTTTAGCACCTAAGGCAGTATAACCATTGACTTTCCAGAACACATCAGGCTTCACAATTAATCAAGTTTAGCCATGTTGCCAGTGTAAGCTATTGTAGCCTGCTTAGCTATATATTAATTTCCTGAAATAAGACAACATTCTTGTTACCTTTACATTTTCTTCCCTCTTTTAATATGCCTTTAAAAAGTTGACTGACTTGAAATGCAACGTGAAATGGAGTGAAATTTGTTATCTCACTCCTAAGAGCATCCAGGACAGTAAGGCATTAACTTGACCAATTATCTTAGTGTTCTGGGGTACCTAGGAGTAGAAAAGTCATAATTTCCAAGGTTATTTTGAATACTTTGCAGCACAGCTATTGCATATCCATACTGATGGTTATCAAAGGTTTGATACTAAAGAAACATCCAGCTGTTCTATTTCCACTGGAGAGGCAAAAACTACTTTGAAAGTAGCAGTTTGTAAATACAATTTGCTTGGCTGAGAGTAGGCATGCTGAATGCAGACTGTAGTCAAATAATCCAAGGATTCTGCAGGTAAAGTATTGTAGACAACTTGCAACTTCTTTTGGGAGTCTAACTAAAGCACTCTCCAAAATATCCCCTGGATATTTTAACTAACTTTTTCACAGGACTCAAGTTCAACAATATTTCCCTATTTGGTTCCTGTAGTACCGTAAATAGCAGTAAAACAGCTTTAGGGGAAGAGCTGAAACCACATTTTTGTGTGCCTCATGCACCAGAAATAGCAACCCCTTAAACTAAAGGGCCTGAACTGCTTCCAGGACTCCCCCTGCCTCAGAGTTTAAGCCACAGAGAACTTTTGCACAAGTAGGTATATTACACAAGTTATATTCAACTTGCACGCACTTTCCACTTTTCCAGGATTTCACATTCTTTAGACAAAGCTACCATCTGGGAAAACAATCTATTTCAGGAAACTGAGACAAGTCAGTCTCAAACCAGCACTTGTGGAGTCAGAAGAAAAGCAGTGACCTTGCAGACATCAAAGCAATAGGCACAGCTGTAATTACACATAAGTTTCCTTCAATTTATTAAATAAAGTCAAAAGTTTGGACATGGGTTCAAAGTTTAGTGCAGAATTCAAATTGAGCTTTTTCCTGATTATATTATCTCTGTATTATTACAAAACCTCAATATCTTTCTTAAATGAAGGTTTAACAAGGTAGGATTCAGAGCCTCACACAAGATAACCCTGTACTACTGCAGGGAGGAGTAAAAGAAATGCTGATAACAAACTGAGATTTCTCGGGCAAAAGAAGAGAAATGCAGATAAGAAACTGTGATTTTGTTTTAAAGATTCATTCCAGCATGACTGAATACAAGTTAGAGTTTCTAGAAAGTCTTTACTACACAGGGACAGACACCCATGGCAAGCTCAAATGTGACTTTTCTGAGAGAGAGAAGACATACACTGAGCAGAAAAACAGGGACCAACTGGAAAGAAATAAGAACAAAGCACTAAGGTTGTTATTCTGTGGTTCTACATACCTGCCTGCTACTTTAAAGGTCTGGAGCCTGATTTCCAGTCATCTGCACCTCTGTAGCTTTAAAGCCATTATTTAAATAAGTGAATTTTCCTGCACTGGAATGTTTTAGCTGTCTATGTTTCAGCCTCCTCTTTCATTGCTGTGGTCACTAACTGGCAAAGTCTTGCCTTCAGACAGATTCTTTCTAACAAGCATTAATTTTTCCTCTTCCTTGAACAGTACTCCCCTCCTAAAGTACTACAGCCTAATTGACTGTGGAAACAGATTTCATCTGTAGTGTAGGAACTCCCAGCCCTTTTTGTAAGAGGGGAAGGAGGTAAGATCCACCAGATCCTTAAAAGAAGCTACATCAACTTGCCCCAGTGATAACAGCAGTCCCACCTTTAGTGGCCCAGGACAGAAACAGGCTGAGAATTTCACTCTTGCTACCACCACAAATTATGGTGACAACATTCGAGTCCATCCTCCAGGTGACCCCTTCCCTCACTGAGGACCAGTGTTGGGGGTAAGAAAAAGTGTGGGAAACTCCGGTTTTCTTTTAAATTTATATTAGCATTCTGCTTTACCAGTGAACTAATCTGATCCACCAGCTAGACAGGCGAGTGTCAGAACAAAAGTATATACTCACTAAGGGAAGGAAAAAAAATGGTGCTCCTTTCAGTCACAGTTTAGCAATCTTGTCATATTTCTTCAGAATAATGTTCTGTTTTATTAGTGAGGCAAGAGAGTTGTTAAATTTTTTTGACATGAGAATAGTTTTTTGGAAGCAAATCAGGAAGCTAAGCAGTTGAAGGTTAACACTTCAAGATATGGTTGAATGCCAGGAGAAGAATTATTAAGTCAGTAAGTTTCACTTACTGATCTTCAAACAAGTCAAAAGCAAAGTCACCTCCTCTATAAAAAACAGATCTGGCTTTAAAGACCAAGCCTCAACATATCACTTAAAAGCTGGAAATACAAAGTGATTCAGTCCCTCAGGACAAATATGTGTTTGGAAACTATGAAAAATGCCACATGACACCCAGAGGAGCAAGCAATACATACAAAATAAATCTTTTAAGAAACGTGTTCCAACAAGGCTAAAATACAAGGTTAAAGTTCCTGGAAAGTCTATACCACATAGGGACAGATATGCAACTCTGTCTCCAAACACTCAGATGTTTCCCGCAAGTGGAAAAAACTGTCAGTAATAATACAAAGGCACCAGTGACTTCTAGTTAAGTGTTCTGGCAGGAACTAGTAGTAGTATATATAGTAGAATAGTAGGCAGGAATTAGACCAAGCTGCATATCTATGAATTGAAGCAGGCTAGAGCTAAGCATAGTTTTCACATCTGTAATACTGGTCCTGTTATTTTGATTTTATTCATCAGACTGTTGGTAAAGCATCTTCCTAACTCAATCCTACAAGGCTGATCCAACAGCCTCCTCCTTTTCAACATATCTCACTACACGCAAGTAGCCGTAGCCTGTGCAGACAAATCTAATAATCAACAACAACAAAAAAGACTTCAGCTTCAGAGAACTTAAATTCTAAAACAAGGTAGGTTTTTTGAAATGCTGTATTATCTAACCAGTGCTAAGTAACATGAAACAAAGCAGTTATCTACTCAATTTCATCTACTCAAACCATCACAGACCTTATTCACGAAAGAGCACAGCAGAAAAAGGGAAAACACATTTCAGATTACATTAACTTCAAAAGCAGCCCACAGCAGAGATTAAGTGCATTCACAGGAAATATCTGAATAAACTTCTAGGCCTATGTTTTCCCCCAAGCAGAATGCTCCAACACTCCCTCAGCTTAAGAGCACCAAGCTGAAAAGAGAAAAAAGACCTCTCCCTCCCAAAATGAAGTGCTAAGACAACATTTTTATGGCCCAGAACTCAGCCCTTAGTAGAGGCACAGCTATGAATGCACACTATGAAGCTATGAAAGCTTCACGCAACCCAACAGAAAAATCTATCCCAAAGACTGCTGGCAGCTCACTGCAGACAGAAAACCATCCAATATGAATACTTGTTCTGACTTCCAGAAAACAAAAAGCAAGCTAAAAGCATGCCTGGAAGAAATTCAAACACTCTTCGAAAAATAAGAGCATTAAGGGTAGATTTTCGGAAAGATACATCTAGTTCTGCCCATGCTCTTCAGCCATACTGTAAGCACTCAAAAAAGAAATAAAATCCCATCTCCGTGAGAGCGTATCTCCGCCACTTCTCTCCCACCCTTCATAAATTATTTCCCAAAGCATCTCCTGACGGGTATGTTTTGATCTGAGGGCAGAAGGAGGAAAATAACGCGTCTTTTCTTAATGGACACGCCAATACTCTTCCAAGAAAAAGGACTAATTCCGCCCGGAGGCTACAGAAGCCGCGTCAGGTGCAGGGCATGTCGAGCGAAGCACTGGGCGGGCTGAGGCTGGAGAACAACCCCAGCCGTCTCCTCTGCTCGGATACAGGAAGCGGAGGGCTGCGAGCGGCTGGTGACAGGTACCACGCTGGGGACGAGGGACACCCGCTCCCAGGCCCCTCACGGCTGGGGCAGCAGCGGGGCTCTGCCGGCGGTAACANCCCCCGCTGCTGGGATTTACCTGGCCGGGGAGCCCGCGCTGCCCGGACCTGCCCCCACCAGCAATGCGCTTTCCCGGCGATAAGGGCGAAGGGGCACTGAGCGGAGCTCTCACCCCTCACCCGCCCTCCGGCCGGCAGGGCGGGCGGCAGCCGCTACACCGCTCCCGCTGCCTCAGAGCCTGGCTCTGGAGGCCGCCATCTTAGCTCGGGCAGCGAGACCGCCCCCTCGGCGCAGCCGCTGTGCGGCCCGGGGCCGTCACGGGACGCGGTCACCTGATGAGCTCCGTGCTGCCTGCCCCTTCCCGCCGCCCTCCTTCCTTCCTTCCTTCTTTCCTACCCTCGCCCCTTGCCCTGCCCTGCCCTGCCTTGTTCTGCCGGGAACCGGCATGGCTCGCTGCGCAGGCGCTGCGGCGCCGGGGTGCAGAGTCCACGGGGCGCCGCCCCTGCGTGTCCCCTGAGGAGTGCCGGTGACCGGTGCGCTCCTGCCCGAGCGTCTCCGGGCCGTGGAAGGCGCGTTGAACAGTTAAAAAGCCGGAGCACGCTGTTTAATTATGCACATTAGTTACGTGGCTGTAAAAGTGATGTCAAAAATGCCACATTAAGGCTGCGGAGACTGAATCACTGATTTATGTGGTTGGCTAACCACCCTCCAGATTTGTTACGGCACTCTTGAGCTCCCCGTCAACTTCCCCATACTCTGCACCAGATGTAAGGTTTCCCCAAAGTGTTGCATACTAGGGCAGCATTATAACACGAGCTTCCTAAAATGCCTGATTGGCATAAATATTTCGAATATTTTAAAATGGCTTGCATTAGAATACTATGGCCTTTTCCTTAAAATAGTGCTATTAAAGTCTACAGATGAAGAGTGAAATGAGGAAAAAATTCTTAAGTGGAACGAACTAACTTGGAGGAAAAAATATCAAAAACCACAGGTGTTAAATTTTTTTAATATCCTTTAATATCTTTTTCATCATCATATGGATGCTAAGAAACAGCATGAAGCTGAGTCCAGAGAGTTTTAGGATGGGTATGAGGAGGAAGATTTTCACCCAGAGGGTGGCTGGGCACTGGCACAGGCTCCCCAGGGCAGTGGTCACAGCACTGAGCCTGGCAGAGTTCTGGAAGCTTTCGGACAATGCTCTTGGACACATGGTGTGACACTTGGGGTGTCCTGTGCAGGGCTGGGAGCTGGAGTCAGTGATCCTTGTGGTTGCCTTCCAACAGGATATTCTGTGATTCTACAATAAACCATCTGTCTCATCTTTTGCTTAAGATATTTAAATACTAGGCAGTCATTCTTCTGATAAATCTAGTCCTCTGAATCTGGGGCACTGTGATAAAATAGCACTGATGGGAAAATAACATTACTTTGGGGAGGCTGATAAATTGCTTTTGGTTACAGAACTTCAAGGGAAGGAAAAAAAAGATTTAATGTTTTATTAACGTACTAGGAATAGTAGGAATCCAATTTCGGAGAGAGGTCATATGATTCAGAAGAATTTCTTTGAATTCATGGAAGAGTTTGTAGACAGGTTTGAAGTGATTTCTGGTTTTGTTGATTAGTTGGCTCGGGAGGGTTGGTTGGGGGGGTGTTGATTTTGTCTCAGTACTTATTTTGTGTTGTTAATATATAGGTAGGTAAAATACATCAAGTAAAGCTTGTTAGCTGTTTATTACTTGGGAACAAAGAATGACACTAGCATGATGAAGCTGATGTAAAAAAGTAGTAATCAATGTTTTCATGGATGGATTTTAATCAGACAGCACAGGTATATTTCAGTATATTTCTTCAGCTCAAGCTAGTATTTCAGTAACTGTATTTTCCTCTATTTCTGGACATGCTTTTGTGTAAGTACTGGTTTTAACTTTGGATCTAATACAAACAACTAATAAAAGGAAAGGAGGACACAGATTAAGATAGAGAATTTGAGAGATAGTGAAATAATAAATTTGAAATTATTCAGAGAGCAAACGAGGAAGGTGTGTTTAGCAGTTCTGACAGGAAATTTTGGAAATTATATTGTACAACTTTGTACAATATCTTTCAGAAATTAAAGTAGATCGGGATTTAGTTTCTGTCTAACTGTAAAATATGTGTAAAGTTACTTTGTGTGCAGAAAAAAGCATTCTAGTTTGCTTGGTCATTTTTTCTTATGAGATGATACTACTGGATATTTTTAGAGACAGGATCTCATAGTTCTATTTAACTTAAGGTTTGTGAAAATGCTAGAATACAAAAAATCGTATTTTTAACACCTCAAATTTAAGACTTTGCTATTTTAATTTAAAAAGAAAGTGAACAAATTCCTCACTCCTTTATTGTCAATGGCATTTTTGTTATTACCTGTGTCTGACACAGGTAGTGTTTTGCCCTTAGTTTTCCCAGTCACTTACAGAGTCAGAAATCTTATCAGAGCCATTCTCATTATCAAAACAACAATAGCAAAACACAAATTTGATGCCTTCTTGAAAGATGAAAAGTTAAATTGCTTCAATCCACTTTGGAGAAGCAAATCCAAGTTCAGTTCTTCCAGATCTTTCACCTGAAGTACTGCAAATGTGAATCTGACCTTGTCCATTTAAATACTTCCATTTGCAGAAGAGTTCAGGCCATCTCCAGTCTAGAGAGCAAGGTCTCTCTTTACCATCCAATTATTGAAATCTGGAAGGAATGAAGAGTTCTAGTCTACACTAAATAATTAATACTCCATTGGCTATTTCTGTGATCAGCACCTGTTCTGAAAGACTGTGGTTTAGGATGGCTGAATTCTTCATGCAAGCTACAGTAAAGGTACTGTAGAGCCAATGCTAAGATTCTCTTCAGCAGCAGCACATAATATGATTGTAAATGCAACCTCTAATAGCAGAGATCCTATTACTTTGAAGACATATATGTTGTGGTTTATAGCAATAAAAAAGAACAAGTTTCTACCTAGCCTGCAAGCAGCAAACAATGGACAAATTGACTTCTGTTCCTAGTACTGTCTCTAATGATAAAGCAGAATTTTGGGTCGGCTGTTTGGACGAATGAGAGCTTTTTCGCACCCTTCCTTGTCTTAGAGAAAATAAGTTCCTGCTAGATCTGAAATACTTACTTCACTTTCTTACTTAACTTTCAGTGCTGGACAGTGCAGGACCATCCACTCTAAGGTCAGTTTTTCTGCTGTGAAGGAACTGGGGATCTATCCAGTCTTCTTAAAGACTGGATCTAAGAGGTACACCACAGCTGAGTATGAATTTAGGATAACTAACAGAAAATATGCGTAATAATGGTAATTTTTAGATGACCAAATAACAGTAACAGTAATCATTTGATGACTAATTATAGTACTTGACTGAGAAGGGATAACAGAAAGATTTTGAAAGGGGGGAAGTAAATGTAAAAGTCCCACATAAATCTAATTAAGTAACATGCCTTTGGAAACCTCTGTCCTGGTTCTTGTCTCTTTTACTGCAAAATTGTTGTAAATGGCAAAATGCAGAGGGCCTTCTGGAAATCAGACCCACATTCCTACATCAGTCTTTTTTCTATTCTTTGTTATTCCAAAGATGCATTAAGACTATGCTGACAATCTGCCAGCTGTTCAAAGCTCACATCAAATTTTTATGTATCTTGACATATTTTGTCTAAAAATAAATGCAGATAATAACGATAATTTATCTTCTCTGTGACATCAATTTGACAGGTAACTTTTGGATGCTCCCCATTAATAATTCTGTATTTCCTGGTAGACCCGTTAAATGATGACTTGTTTGTTATCTTAGCTAATAGCTGGATAATAACTGTAGCCTAAGTTAATTAACTTTGTGATAAATTTTGGTAAATTATTAATGAGTATCTCAATACAGTGATGTATGTCAATCTGTATTCATATTCATAGCATTCATCCAATAATTCCTCATCTGTTTGGATAATCCTTTCATTTTGGCATTGGCCTGTATGCAGTAAGTACTCACATATTAACTTTTGATCTCTTAATCCATTTATACCCTTGTATAACCTGGTCTTTTTGGTGTGTCTTTTGAAGATCTACAAATTATCTTTTAACTCTTTTACCTTCCAATATTAGTTGCAATCCAGCCTTGGTAGTTTATGTGGGTACATTCTGTGTAAGAAAAGTGAATATAACAGATTTGTTTAAAATCTCAGATGTCATTCATAGTAGAAAGAATCTTTTCGTGGAGCTAAATAGCAATGTACAATCATGTAACAGTTCCCAATGAAATTACACTGTTTAAAAAAATGAGTGGTTGTATTTTTTCAAAGGAAAATGTAAAGGAGAAATGTATTGTTTATTGCATGTAGAATAAAATAACATACAACTCATAGAGAAAGTCTTTAGCTACCTTCTCTTTTGACTGCATTTAGTCAGGTTGTTGAAAAAAATATCTGTACACATATGTTCAGAGGAAACTTTGATAAAATTACAATTAAAATCGCCATACACTCAGTTCATCTTGGGAATCTTGGGAATGTTTCACCTTAGCATTGCAAGCCTGCTTAAGGTAAACTGCTCTTTGAAATATCTGACTCCTGGGGACCATTTTGTGATTAAAAGTACTGCAGATGTCCCAGGTGATATTTCTTCCCACTGTTGACACACATTCCATGCAGGGAAGTGCCCTGAAACACAAAGAGGCATTGCAGAAGGAACAGAATGCGAGGAAGGTGAGGGCTTATGCAAAGAAAGGATTTGAGTTCTGGAAGAGCAGAACTGGCCAGTGTGGTAGATTGGGTTTTGCACATGGGACTCCTAGGATGGATAAATATCTTGAACAACTGTGAGAGAAGGAGAGTAATCAATCACCTTCTTCAGGCTAGACCTGAGAACTGAGAGGACAGGAAGAGCTGTGAGGCTATGATTTTTGAAAATTTTACTGAGAACAGAAGAAGTGCTTATGTAGGGAGAAGAGGACTTTTTCTCAAGAAAACTGATACAGGCAAGTCACAGAAGAGGGAAAGCAAAAGGAGAAGAAATACCTAGATCTGGCCTAGCAAAACCCTGTTAGTGATACAAATAGCTGAGAAGAAAGAGTGGGGATGTCTAGGAAGGTGACAGAGATTGATATGAGGAATAGGATAGGATGATAGGAAGATTCAAATGTAGAAGCAAGGAGTGGGAGAAAGGGCTTAGCAGAGCAATAGGCTGCAAATGGCAGGACAAGAGGCAGTACCCACAATAGTCTGCTAAACTAGAAACCACAGTTTTTCCAGGACAACTCAGGCTGGGAAACCTAATGCCCGCTGGTATTTGATGTCCTCTCTAGTGGATCTCAATTCTGTTGTTAGTTATTCCTAATACCAATGAGAGATCTGTGTTGCAGATCTAGATGGGGTATATGATATAATCCCACATCATAACTATGTGGATTTTTAAAATAAACCTAGAGAATTATGCATTTGCATACATAACTATGCAGTTTTGATATTATAAACTCAAAAGTCTTTTAGAGTTAAAAATTTTCGGAAGGCTAGGATTGCCTTTGCAAATAATTGTTTGCTTGTGTATAATTTTTATCCATGGGAACTTTCCCTTATTCTCTTCACAAGATGAAAGAACTCACTGAATCCACATGGATGCTATGCTGTGTTCTATTCACATTGCTCAATTTGCTGGCCCAAGATTTATTTAGTGTACACTGTACCAGCTCTATTATTCAAGCTTCAGAATATTCAAGCATATTAATTTCCATATTGGCATTTCTCTGACATTGTTCAGTACACTGAGTGCTCCAGGAACATGAATTAATTTATTTTCACAACATCCTTCTGCTTCTAATATTTGACTAGTTGAAAGTACATTAATGTTTGTTTCTTTCTCTGCATATTTCTGTGTATAATTTTCAAGTATCCTAACACAACCTTTAAAGATCCTGTGGTTTTCAGCAAAAGCATACTTCTCCTATAAAAAAATATAAAATTGCTTTTTGATCTCTCCCTATCTCCTTTTATAGACATGAGAACAAAAACAGATGACCATGTACTTTGCAGGCTTATTCAATGTATTGATCTGTGTGACAGTGTGACATGTCAACTTTGACATATCTTATGTATTTTAGTACATGCTTCTATCTTATAAAATTGATGTACTTAAGACATTGCATTGTCCACTTCATTGTCAGTTTATTTATTGAAAGTTGATTTTTGTGGAAACTTAAATTTAAGTACTAGTCCAAGAGTAGGAATGCTATTAATTTGAGAAACTGGACGCTGATAGAGTGGCTGAAATTTATATTTCAGCAGTTAGGGTAACAAAAAAAATTAAAAAGTTTAAAAAGTTATTTTGAGCACTGAAGTGTTTAAAGAGCACAGTGAATTAGTGGGACATTAGGAAAATCCAGTCATTGGAATTTTTTGGTAGAACTATTCAGAATCACAGGGAGATTCCTGCAGTGCAGGTATTTACATTTAGTCACCCAAACCAGAAGGGCCTTTGAAAACCGAGCAACAGGTTCCTGTTGCTTGCACAATACAGTTTTCATCAGCAAGAGTTGGGAAGGAGTCACTGGTAAATTCTTGACTCCTCACTGCAGCCTGTAGAGCAATAAGGGAAAAGTAAGTACTAATTCTCTGATTCCCTAGCCTGTGGTCAAGTTCCAGAAGTAGAAATAAGTGAGATTATAAAGGCCAATGAAAATAATTGTGGACAAAACAACAAACAGGAATTATTAACCTTGCCCACAGAATCTCAGATGATCCTAAAAATCTTGCTGTTTTCAGAGAGCAAGAATGTTCTTGAGCATATACAGTTTCATCAAAATTTGTTTGTGAAGCACAGAGAAGAACAGAGGAAATTATGATCTCATAACTTGCAAGCCAAGCCATTGAAATGATAGCTTCATAAGAAAGAATGTAAATCAGAAATATTATTTCATTTTTCCTTTTTTTTGTTTTTTTCAAGCTTTCCAGTAGTCCGGTAGTATGCTCTTTACCATTTGGAATGACTGCTAGCTGAGAAAGGCAGACTTACCATTTATGAATGATACAGCTGCAAGATGTTATCACAAGAAACAAAAGAACATTTTATTGCCTAATAACTTTCCTCAATTCTAATTCATTTGTGAACAGATCACTACCAGTAGCAGTAGAAGCAATGAAAAGGCTTCTGGCTGAAAGTTCTAAGTTGCTTAATATGTGAAAGCTGTGTTTCTTTTATAACAATTTAATCTCAAGAATTATCTGTATACCTGTTAGAGACCCCCACCCCAATAATAGCTTTATTCCCTATATGCATGATCCACAACCAGAAGATATGTTCATGGTGGATTTTACAAAAATATGTTTTGGTTTCATAAACATTCTAAAGTACAACAGAATGTAATTACCTGTTTGCTGGAAGACAAGAAATTCCATGTTAGTTCAAGAGCTGTTTTATTGAGCTGTGTTGAATTTCTCAAAGCATTCAGAAGTTCCATTATGAGATTACACCAGGCACTCCTAGCCTCCAGTACTGTAGCACAGAAAATGGGATGCCCAGCACCTGCTGCTTTACACATTTTGGATGCTGCTGCTCACTCTCTAATCCTGCTCTCCAAAGAAACTGTTTACATCTATTTCAAAAGTTAGTGTAGCTTTGTGTGTATGTGGTTTGTAGTATACACATCTTACTATATAAGCTGCTCTCTCCCCTCTCCCTTTTTTGCTATGAAAAGCTGGAAATTAACTATAGTGACTTTGCTTTCAGCTCACTTCAGTCAGAATGCCTAAAAATCATCAGTGATGGTATTTCTGTCTATATTCATATGTGTAGCTTTACATCTTGGTGTAACTTCCCACAGCAACAAATGGCACACAAAACCACCCTGTCCCTATATGGCAGAGCTGGCATGTCACACACTGATGGCACAAGGTGCATCTGATTTAATTGACATTGAGCCTGAAACTCGTGATAGAGCCAGGGAAAGTCTTGATCCTGGGAGCTGTGCCTTCTCCTCGATGCAGACAGATCTCAGATCTGAGAGGTCACGCACAATTACCCTGAAGTCCTTGACTCTGAATCTCCCAATAACATAGTGGAGCTCGTGAAGAAAAATAAAGTGATTGAACTCCCAGAGGTGGGTGGTATTCCCTGTAGGCATATTTTCACCTTTATTGTTCACAGGCAAGAGGTCTCATCATTTATGTGAGAAGGTTTTTAAGCTCTCTGTGCAATATCAGTGATCACGAGTGCTGGTCTGAAGGAGGGTGGGGAATATTCCTAGGCAACACACCCTCTCCTTGGAAGAAGGCTCTGAAGAGATGGGCACAGGTGCTTATAAAGCTTGTATTATGAGCTATTTAGAGTGATAATCATTAACAACAGAAGGAGAGTGTAGCATATTCTGCCATAATGCTAAACTGCAATGCAAACTGTGGACATAGAGAAGCTAGTACTTTGCCTTTCCCCTGTAATTGAATGACAACGACAGTGTAAGATTGCTGGACATAGTGAGTCATAAAAAAGAGCATCAGTCAGCATGATTTTCTGTCTGTTTCCCATTTCCTGTAACAAGCAGAAGCAGTACTTTGGAAATTTCTGTTTTGAGTCGGTAGATATTTTTTCTTAGATCGTTACAGTTTCACCTTCATTTCCCTCATGCTGGTGCTGGTTTCGTTTTTCTCATTATGAGCAAATCATTGAGTCCCTTACCAATTTCTCAGTCTTGCAGGGATACTGATAGTTCAGATTTTGGCAATAAAAAAGTATTTCACCCTTAATATCCAGATCACTGGGTCATTTGGCTGAATTAATGGAAAGAGAAGTAGATGAATGTGAGAAAGCACAAGCAGCAAGGCAAAAATTCATGCAGTAAGTTAACACCCCTTCTAGCATCCATTTCAGGCAGTATGTTATCCATATTATCTTCCCACTCTTTTTGCTTTGCTTTGACACAGATCGTGACCATCAAGTGGTATATAAGGCAGATGCTGTTGTTTTTAAGCATAAGCATATGGACAGTTATGTAATTTTATTTAGTGCTAGTTTGTTTTTTTGGCCAAATTCCCCTGAACTTCTGCTGTCCTATTTTTAGTGTATGGCGGAGAGGCATGTAATAAAAGAAGCTCAAATATATCCTTATTTATTCCTCTTAATTTATGGAAAATACAAATTGTTATTGTACTATACTAAGAAACCAGTTTTGGGTTATATGAATTAGCTTTTTGATAAATTACTTAACAGTGAAGTGAAGTGAAACTAGCTAGTGTGCTTATTAAATTAGTTGGTCAGCTAGTAAGTGCTATCCACTTGAGGGAGGGTAGACTTAAATTTAAAAATGCTTGAATTGTCCCTCAGTAGGGGTGATGTTGTAACAGTCATGAAAAGAACCATGTTCAGTATTATAAAATCACAGAATTCTTTTGTTTCGGCTTCTGGTCCAAACTGCATTTTGAGAGGAGTAATATCTTCCACTATAGGAAAGTCAAGAATAAAATTCATGAATATATAAGCCAATTTCATAATTGCTCAAGCTTTTTACTGATGGTTTTCATCCACAACCTGCAAAACAAGTGGTTTGTTAGCAAAAAAGGCATTGAGCCTTTTTTTTTTTTTACTACTGATCATGTTCAAACTGAATCTTTTTATGAAGTGATAAATATTTGCATAACACCAGATATGCTGATTAATTATTTCAGTGTGAATCTTATCATCTGAGGTGACCTGACCATTACAAGGAAACTTTTCTCTGCACAAATAAGACTGAAGTCAAATAAGGTATAGAATACTCTGTACAGAAATAGACTGAAACTGAATTGTTGGTTTATTGTATTTGGATAAACTAACATTTTGATAGCCATTAAGAGAAAATGAAACTATTTATTTGCTGTGCTTTTCTTATGTAAAAGTGACTAGCAGTTATATATTTTAATAAAATTTGGTTTTCTCTCTAACCAGTGCTTAGAGAGCTGGTGGACCCATTTTTTTTAGGAAAACTAATATAGCTTTTGACAGAAGCACAAAGTGATGACTTGGCACATGGCAGACAAATGACAAACTGTTCCGTTGTGGCCCTAAATTTATTTTAGTTCAACCAGTAAAAAGGGACACAGCATGGACTTTGCTGATTAAAAGCAAAATTTAAAAGCCTGAAGCTGCATTTGGCAATGTTCCAATTTCTAACCAGCTCAACACGTGGGATTCTGTTTCCTTCTACTTTGTGGCTTCCGGCATCCCTATGTAGACTATTACTGTTTCATTGTGGGTTCGTGTATTTTCTTCCCCCTAGGAGAATTTATTCCTTCCCTAGGAGAATTCTTTTCTTCCTCTTGATTTCCTAGAGAGACTTAATATCCCTGCTCAAAATCTGAGATATTTGCAGCTTACTATATTGGTCCTGGTTTCACTGCTCCTTCCTTTACCACCTGGAAAGATCTACCTCTTCCAGCCTTTGCTTAGGTGAGTGCTCTGAGTGTGAGGGATCAGTCAGTGGAACTATGCATGTGTAATGAGTAATCCCACAGGTAAAGATTTCCAGGAGGTGGCTGCAAGGCAAGTGTTTTGCATATCTTCACATTTCCTTTGCTATTTTTATCTCATGAATACCCTTGTGTGTCCCTTCTTCAATGTCTTGTCTGAGTGTGCTTCAAGCAGCATTGCTCTGTATTGCAGGAGGCAACACAAAGTTAATAATTAATTTCTGATCATTAACTTCATCTACCTCAAGAAATATCTTTTAAAAATGTGAATACTATTATTAAAAGCAATATAAATCTGTTAAAACAATAAATTTTCTTTTAGTGTATCATTATTTTTGTACTTACATTAGTACTTGGTCTTGAAGGAGAATTTGGAAGTGGGAATTTCCTTGCCATGAATTATTTCTCGAATTACTACAGTCTTACCATTAATAGCTTGGAGTTTTAAAGTTTTTATGCTGTAGATTTTCCCAGAATTAAAAACATACAAAGTTTCAAACTTGCTAGGTCCTATACATCTGTTTCTAGAACAAATATATCTTTCTGTCAGTTTTGATAGAAAGCTTGTATCTGTGCGTAGCAACAGCATTGGACTTCAAATAACAAACTGTTGAAAAATCCCAAGCTGTAATTCCCAGTCTTAGACGAAGTGGCCAAATACAATGAGTTGGATTCATCACTGTAATCAACAAGAGGTAAGAAAATGCTGGTGGAAAGTCTATGGTCAGCATGGAAATTTAATATAGAACAGCTAAGCCTGTAATCAACAGCAAACTGATCAAAGATGTTTTTCCTCTGTTCTTCTATTTAAGGTGTCTGTTTTATTAACTGGCTATGGGAATTAAGCACAGATCAAGATGAACACAGGCTAACAGATGTCAGAAAAACAATCGTCTTCTGAAGTTTTGCCTTTGAATATTACTGAATAGAAGTTCTTGTCTGTGAAAAGGAAGATCAGAGGTTAATCCCTGAGTACAGCAGTGAAATCTGGCATTATCTGTGAGGCAGCAAGATCTGTTTATGTGACATTTACTTAGCTATCAGCTTTCTGCATGTTATCTAGAAGAAAAATTGTTAATATATTTTCTACTCCTGTAAAACAAAAGTTAGTTCTGGAAGGGCAGAACTGACCTTTTACCATCCAAGATGATTTTAGCTTCAGATTCAGAAGCATCAGAGTAGGGTAATCCCATTTAAAACAAACTCTCTTATGCTTCCTTATAATTATGAAAACAGGATTTCTTATGATAAATGGGAAGCTGCAAACACTAAGATCTTGTCTAAGCAGTAGGTGGCAGACTGCTCCCAGTAATCCTTAGGAAGTTGTGACTCAGCCCTTCTTAGTGCCCGTGGGGCTGCAGCTAAAGGTGATGAGAAATGTGAAGAAAGGTAGGGAGATTCCTGGGGTTCAAGCAGTCTACCTGATTTCACAGAGCACGCCAGGGATACTCGAGTCAGCACTTGCCAGACGAGGGGATGTTTCTCCAACACGTCCCGTTCCTGATAACGCGTGTTATCAGTTCCTAAAGTAGCTGTGGCGGTTACCCTGCCCTGCAGCAGCTGGGTGCCCTCGATCTTGTTTTGGAGGACTCGCCACTCTTGACGGAAAGCCAGGGCTGCCATGGCTTTGACACGTCTACACAACAGTGTGCCTGTAGTTTTGTGACCATTTGGAAATCCCTCCTAACTCCAGAGACCCCAAGGAGTTTTTGAACCAAAACCAAAACCAACTTTTTAAACCAAAAGAGTTTAACACGTGGAATGATGTGTCTGAGGATGATTATGGATATACCACAGCCTCTACTGATCTTCATATACACAGAGTAGTTTCTGAATAGTACCCAAGAAGCTGGGATCCAGTCTTTTGACAAAACCTGGGTTTTTTTTTTTGTGCTTACCCTTACCTAAATGATGTTAAGGTGGAACAAATCTTTTCTCTTTATAGCAGATTTTATTTTGAGTTTAAACCTTGTCTCATGTTTCATTTCATGAGAAGCCTGTGTTGCTTACACAAACACAAGGTGTGCTTACATACAATGGTGCTGCCTTTCCCATCACGCTTGTTTCTGTTGCCATTATTTTGCTGACTGTCAGAGACTCTATCTAGTGTATACTAAGATATTTCATTACCCACCTAGAGCTAGGCTCACATATCAAAGTAGAGGACTGTCCACAGACTGCTGGAAACCACACAATCCAATGGTTGATAAACACTTGGGGGAGCTGGCCATCCACTATGCAAAAATATTGGATCTGATTTATGGAATGATTTGCTTAACATTTACCAGTTTATTTAAAACTTGTTTTGTCACCAGAGAAGAATTGAAAGCAAAAGAATCTAAAAAAAATAGATTTTCATACTAGGAAAGACATTATAAAAGTACAAAATAACCAAACATTATGGAATTTATATTTTTATTAAGATTATGCGGAGTTTAGCTGCTTCTGTATTTAGGCTAACTAATCCTTTAGTCTCTGCTGATGGTTAGTGTGGGACATCCCACGGATTTGCAGAATCACAGTTCTTTTGGGTTTGCTTTCCTGCTCAGGCTATATTACATTTCTACTGCATGCTTTGGTTAGGCTATGATAATGCCATTCATCTCCAAGATGCTTTCTCTTGCTTTTATTTTCCTCAAAACATGACGAAATTTCTTTAGAAATCATACATGATGAAACATAGATTTTCCGAGTCCCTTTCCATGTGTCATGTTTGCTTGCTAACAGTTTTACATCAGTTGCTTAGTGTATAAATGAAAGATTGATTTGAGAATGGGGTGTTGTCCAGTTGTGCACAGTTCCCCTCCCTCCTCCCTCCTTTGTACTCTTTCCAGAGACCCCAAGGAGTTTTTTCAGGGTTTCCAGAGAGCCCAAGGAATTTTCTCAGGAAAAATCAGGAGTGGTCTTGTCACAGTAACATTTACAAGGGCTCAGTGAATATGTAAGCACGTGGTGGAAAGCAAAAATGTCTCTGAGAAGAACAAAAAGAGTAGCTTCAGGATCACCCCAAGCATTTCTTGACAGAAGAACTTATTGTCAAAATTTTTATATTTTATTATTAGAAATCTTCCAACCCATACCTATGACCATTCCCATAGTATTTCCAGTTTTCTTAGAATTTACTTGAAACAGATAAGAGTCTGTAACATCCTTCTGCTCTACAATGCCGTTCTTTTAAAGTTTATCATTGTTATTTCAGGATACACAGCTTTTTCTTGCATAGTCAAGACCTGTCATCATCAGGAGCCTCATGTTAGACTTTGTGTTCTCTGATGACAAATATAGACTATATTCTAAAAATACATCCTAAACCACAGAGAGCCATCATTATAAATAATGCAATTAAGAAGATTCGGAGGATTGTTGTGCACTTTCCAAAGTGGCAGTTACTTCATCGAAATAAAGAAGAAAGTTTGTTTTGAGCTAAGTCTTTTTTGATAATGCAAGCTATGGTTATAAAAATCTCCTAACATTTTGTTCAGACTTACTTGTTTGAAGCATCATGTGAATAAATATTAAGTAATTGCACTCTGGCATGCAATTCTGCAGAATATAGGATTCTTCTTAGGGCTCAAGGCAGGCAGTCATTGATGGCAACAGCACTTCATAGTGAAGAATGGTCTTTACAGAGGGTTGGTATTCAAACCATAGTGAAACCTCAACCAGACAACAGTGCAAGCAGCCCAGCTAGTGGGTTTTTGTTGTTGTTTTTTAATAGTCTTGATATTACTGAATGTATAGCCAGAAAGGGAGCAAGATAAGTCAACAGAGACTATGCTTGGTGCATACACTGAGGTTCAGTGTGGTAGTTAGAATTAGGAGTCAAGGGGATTAATGGTACATTTGGTTCACATACATGGCCAAATATTTTGGTCATTAAAATATGTACAAGTAAGCTTATAGTACTGACTGTATTGTTGTCCTTTACCTCTATACTGCTGATAACTCAGAGGTGAGAGCAAATTGCTTTACAAGAGAAGACAACCTGGTAACTGTGTTGGAGGCTAACCACAGCATACCATGGTTTAGTATTGTCTGTCTTTTCCAGATCCTTCTTTCCAGGCATTTAATTGAATGAAGTGAAAATTAGGCCTTCATTTAGCAAAAGAAGACTTCTGTGTGTTTATGTGATGAGTATTCCAGATTACTGTGCTTTTTCATCCACATCTTCCTCTACCAAGAAAGAGGAATCTGTTGTGGATAATGGATTGAGAAAGCTCTCTCCCACCAACATATTACAGAGGATACAGAAGATTCTCATGTAGAGCTGCTTGTATCAGTAGCCAATGATCTCATCTATATGCAAGTGCAACATGCTATGTCTGAATTGTTCATTTGACTGCCCTGGAAGAGTCTGACTGTAAAAGAATTTCTGTGTATAGATTCTAATAAAACAAGTGAAGAAGCTATTGTACAAAAAGTACAACAGTAATTCACTTATCACACCTCTTTTAATCTTAAACGCACATCTTTCAAAAATTATGAACAAGATGTAGGCTTCAGATCTGTTTCAGATCTTGCTGCTTCCTGAATTGGACAAAATGTGAGACTGCCTTAGAATGGAAAGAATGAAGGAGCACCACTTCCAAGAAGTACTGGCACTGTCCTCAGAGAGCTCAATAGTTGGGGGTGTTATGGAATTTTGCTAATCTACCTGTAATTATTTATCCAAATGCTTGTATATTAGAGAGTGGAGAGCTTAACTGTTTGGACCTTAAATTATAGTCCACATTTATTCTCATCTTCCTAAAGAAAATACTTTATGATCAGACTGCCTTTTGCAACTTTTCTTTCCATAGTTTTAGTTACAGGGTAGATGAGCTAGGAGAATTACTGTGTCCTCTGAAGTCAAGGGCTCACTGTAGGAAGAGAGCAAGAGATTTAGCTGCTGTAAACAGAGCACAAAGAAATTACCTTTTTTTGTCATGCACATGACTGCAGCTAAATATATTCAGAGACAAAGCCAGGAGAGTTTATTTTGCCTCTATCTACTTTGAATTGATAAATGACATTATTCTGCTCTCTACAGATTTTTGAAAAAGACCACTGGAACCTGAGTCTGCAGGATGGAAAAACATTGATAATGCACTGAGTCTTAAGAGAAAAGGTAGTGTCTTTCTATTAAGAGAAGTTACAGAAATTAGCAAAACATGACATAGTCTTTCTAACTGTCTTTCCAACTGTGCCTGATGTCCTGCACATGATTTTGCAGGTCTTTCCAGTGCTCTAATCCCTTTGGAGGTGAAGTTGCCTAGTCATAGAAGAGAACATGTAATGTAATAGCTCAAGTGATAAACTATTATTTCAATAGCAACTCATGTTTATCTGTTTGAGTATCAATACTTGGCAATTTCTGATGAAAAAGCATTAGTGTCTAAATCAATAAAGTTAGCTGTTTGTAGGTAAATGTCCATCTTTCGTCCCCATCTGTATAAGAAATGCAGTAAGGACTACAGTAGTTTCAACTCTTCCATGCCAAGAATACAATCCTATGCAATATTGCTGACATCCCCCTCAGTATGGGCCAAGGCTACGTGCCTAACAATAAGTATGTTTCTGCTCTCATCATCACTCTCAAATTCCAGCACGGTAAATCATTAATATCATTAATGTTCCTTGTAGAGTAGAAGTTTTAGCTGCTTTTTTTCGTTTGTTTTGGGTTTTTTTTGTTTGGTTTTTTTAGGGGTTTTTTTTGTTTGTTTGTTTGTTTTTTGTTTTGTTTTGTTTTTTGTTTTGTGGAGAAAAATTTAGAAACCCACCTCTTGTCTTGTGGGGTTTAATCCAGACTTCAGAATTTTTGGACTGAATAATTTGGGGGTTTTTAAATTCAAATAGAATGCATTTGTCATTCTGCTTTCTTACTACAGCTAAGAAAATACATTACAGTGAGAAGAAAGGAAATAAAGTGATTTGGATCCAATGTGTCTACATTACTGGTACAAATGAACATGAGTGCTCCTGGCTGATATTACTCTGGAAGTCAGGTGCCTATTCTGTGCTGACCCATTGTGTGCAATATTCAGGGCCGCAAAAAAAGAAGTTCCTGAATGAAATCAATTCAGTGAGAAGAGGTTGTTGCTTACTGAGGTGAAAAGTGCTATATGTGCACTACTGTCTGCCATAGGCACGAGAAAACCCTTCTGCAGACTGTCTAGTTGCTACTGTAATTATTGTAGAGACAGGTGATGTCACTGCTAGAAGGCAAATAGAAGAGCTTCATGTCATTAACTTTATTCATATCAAAGCAGAAGGGCTTTAAAATCTCTTCTTACAGAAGCAACAAATCTGAACATTTACTTTTGTTTGGAAATTCTAGACGTACTGAAAGCTCCATTGTTCTTCGATAAGATAAAATAAATGTTGAATTGTTTCTTTAAAGTACTTTATCACAGTGCCACAAGTTGCTTGGAGACAAGATATTTTCTAATCACAGTTTGCAGATTATACTAAGCAAATTGTAAATATACCTGAAAAAATAAAAAAGCTGTGAACTTGTCTACATGTACTACTGTTTGCTCCACTGGAGAAATTTTACTTGATTTGATCACAGCAAGACAAAAAATCTTTCCTATAAGTGAGATTCAGGGTTTACTTGACTAAGGTATTATGACTTTAATGTGCCCTTATTAATTCTGAAGTTACATTATCTGAACCTGTAATTACATTCTCTGTAACTTGTGTTCACTGGATCCTTTCTAAAAGTGCATATGCATTTTCAAATATGACTATCTGTTAACAGAAACATGTCCCTACAATAAAACTCCTTCCTGACAGTTCCTGCTGCAATAAGAATTGCCTTATCTTTTGAAATTCTTTGTTACATCTTAGGCTTAAACAGCATAAAGCAGACAAGATGTCTGAGGCACTTCACATTTTACTTTTTGTTTGAATCTACTTCTTTTTGTAAGAATCAATCTTGGAAAAACACATCCCATTCTGCTTCTTGAGAAGCGCAATTGACTGGTTCTCTAGTATTTCAAAACTGGTTCTTACTGCACATTATCAGTCGATACATCTTCATTTTTCAAGCATCTGACTTCCTCTAATAAAAAACATAATTTATCCTTAAGTGAGTACTGGCAGCACTGTGGCTGTGGTAATGCAGAGCTCAGTATCAGATAACCACTGACGGTGCATATGTTTATTTTTATATATTTATATGCACATACAGGTGCCAGGATGAATTTTGCAGTTTGTTCTGAATTTTTCCCCACTGTGAGTACACTTCTAATAGTAACCAAGCCAGCTCAGGCTTGTTTCCTAGAGCTGCTTTAACACATTTGACTGCAATATAGATATTCCTTCAAGTTTTTCCATGAGGATCAAAATGACTAGTTACAGGCTGGAGCTTGTACATCTAAACAATCTGATTTAGGGACAGCCTTTCGTCTTTTTCACAGCTTTGCATCAACTTGTTTTACAATAAAAATCCTGAACATGTAAGACTCAAACCCACCAGTTGATTGTGATATTTCCCAAAACAGATAAAAATGGAAATGTCATGGATGCTACTAAAAGCTTTTCACTGAGTGAGAAATAATTTTCAAAGGGTGGACACTTCAGTAGCTGAAGCTATTACAAGAAATGCAGTGTTTGGGAAGTGCTATATTCCCACAAGCATGTGTTACTCTGACCTTATGCTGTTTAATATATGACATTTAATATCACTGTATATAATTGTATCACATTTGAGCTGTAATATTGAGGGCTGATCTCTAGATTACTATCTCAGTGATAGCTTGCTGAGG
Source organism: Cisticola juncidis (assembly GCA_013400215.1). NCBI lineage: Eukaryota > Metazoa > Chordata > Aves > Passeriformes > Cisticolidae > Cisticola > Cisticola juncidis. The sequence goes on along the minus strand of VXBR01005646.1, from coordinate 1,067,491 downwards.
TTCCTGGACTCCTTGTTGCAACCCACAGAATGTGAGTGAAAGTCAGTCCAGAAGCAGTGTATTCACATTGCTGTGATGCTATGTCTGAGCTAAGCAGCTCCATCCCTCAGCTTTCTCTCTTTCTAAATATCAACAGGACACATAAGCTTGAGCACATTGTATCTGTTGGGCTGACCCTGCTGTTGGCACTTGTTTGTATGGTTGTCTTGATTTTTGAAGAATTCTCCATGTTATTGTAATTCACAGTATCCTCTGCATGACTACAGGATGAAAAAGTCTTGATTCAGTCTTGAAGCATATGACAATATGTAGGATTTTATACAGCAATATTTGTGCTTATTATGCATATAGTTTGTGACACTCAAGAGCAGTTACAGAAACACATTCCCTGACAGAAGAAGCTTACAATCTAAACAAAATATATTGCACAGAAGAGATCAACATACAAAAAGCAGAATCATTGTTTTCTTACTTTAAGTGTACGTCTTGCTAACATACAGGATTGTGAACAGAGCAAGGAGTTAAAGGAGTTATTGTGATTTAAAATAAAAGATAATTAAGAGAGTGATATCTTGAGGAATTATCCTAAGAATATCTCAAAGAAATGCAGAGCAAAGGATCATTCATGACTGGGAGCTCAGAAAAATAGGAAAACAGGGCAGCAACAGAAAATAGATTTTAACATATTTACTTATCCATATTATTGAAGTTATAGACACTGACCAAGACGCTGTTGCACTAAGCTTCTTGCTTGATGTCTGGCTATGTAACAGATTATCCCAGTTCTACTAATTTCAGTGAGAGCTATAGAGATGTAACTCCTTTAAAGAGCAGGCTGAAGACTGTTATTAGCTGGAGGCCAAGGTCAAAACTCATGCATAGATTTGCATGAATAAATGCAGGAACAGTATGTCCAGATGCTGGTATAGTATGAGTTTTTTTTTTCATACAGTAATTGCAACTTCTGCTCACTAAAACTATTTTCCTGTGCATCAGCAAAATAGCCATTTATAGAAAGTAAGACAAATATTACAGAATGCAGTTTTGAAGAAAGACTTGTTGAGCAGCAGAGGGCTAAATGGTAATAGGCAATATAAAAAAAAAGCATAGGCAATAACATTCCTTCTCCCCACTGGTTGATGCAAGATTGATTAATAGTAGTAGTAGAATAAAGATATAAATTGGAGTAATTCCATCCATCCAGTAATTCCTAAAATAACATGTTTCTATAGTATTTCTCACTTCAGATGTGTAAAATTTTAGGAGCTAGGCCACAGATACCTCAGCTGTTCAGGTTTATTGAATAAGCTTTGGAAATTATTTTGACCAGAGCAAACTGATGGATATCTGCAACTTCAAGTATTCTTTGATGTCTAGCTGCTCTCTCTTTCATTTCTTTACCTCCATTTTAAATGTCTTGGTAGTTGTTTCTGCGCCTGCAGTGTCCATAATGATAAAGGAGGTAGAGCAGTACAAGGTTAAAAGTGGACAGCAAGCCAACAGCAACATTAAATCCAATAAAAATATCTGTGAAGAACAAAAAATAAATGAAAAGGGAGGTAATGAAAGACATGTATACCATTTTATATGCAAAGCTAACAGTCTAATTTTATATATATATGTACAATGGAAATATTTCTGGCAAGATCACATTTACTGATATATGCAACATAACATATAATTCAATCCTAGAAATTTATAGCTTGCTTCCTGTGCATAGGTAAATCTTACTCCCAGCTTTCCCAGGGCAGGAGGGACTATGTGTAGTTAATGAAAAAAGAAAAATAGTTTCATCATGGATCAGCAAAATGGTGAATATATGCAGAACTGGGGAAATAATGGGACTACTGAAAAGTAACATTTACTCTTGCTCTTGCGCTTCTCCTCCCTTCCAGAAATAATATTCAGGCAGGAAAGGTTTGTCATCTCTCAGCTGTTAGTAGATCATGGATCAGCTGCACTCAGTACAACTGCAGAAATACAGATGCACAAATCTTATTGTGCATTTGAAATTCATTTTTGCTTTGCATTTGCAGAGAGTCTGATGTACCCAACATGAACAGGACCTCGTATAGCACCCGCATCCATATTTCTCTTAGGCATTTTCAACAAGTGGAGATCTGGTTTTGACCACAGCCTTTAGGCAGCTCCTTTTGTGAATATGCTAGTTTAATTGCTAATTTAATGACATTCCTTGTCCATAGTAAATCTGGCCCACACTTAAAGGGAAATATATTGATTGTGTGAAAGGTACAAAATTCAGAGCCACTGATAAAACATCTGCTTTCACGTCTTATGTGGAAAATACAGAACTGTTACACTACCTTTCATTTTGTCTTTTTTCCCACATTCTTTTGACCAATTTTCTGTAATCACAGGAGAAACTAGTTCAGCAAACTTCTCAAGTGGACAAGAAGAGGTGCACCCTGGCAAGGTGAGGAGATAAGGATCCTTTGAAGTGTCGTTCCGATAATGCATTTCGATGCTGTATTGCCTGATTAACAACATTGAAAAGTGTTTTTAAAAAGGTTCTTAAATAGAAGATTTCTGACTTTGAGACAGCATATTGGAAATAGGCTCTAACATCCTGCTCTAGAATCTGGTCTCCAAGAGGAGAGTATTTGTGAAAGATATCTGTAAAGCCCACTTTGCCGAAGCTGGTTATTTAACTGCACATATCACCAGTCAACTGAAAAGGTCCTGTTAAAGGCTCCTTGAATGGCACCAGCACTGGGTTCTTCTAAGCCAAGCAGCTTACTCTGGGAGTTATGTCTTGGATATGTTCTTGCTATCATATGAAGGATCAGAAAAAATTATTTTACCATTTTCTTCCCTCCCATAAGGTTTGTTTTGCCTCCTCTTCCTGTATTTCAAAGCACACATGCACATCCAGAAAATGTAATTTTCCCTAGCTTTAATGTGACAGCCTATGGGCTGGTCAGTGAAGTATCTATTTAAATCAAAATTGTATCTTCTCAAAATATTTGATAGAAAAATGGTTTTGGGGAAGAGGGTAGCAAATTCTAAATACTCTTTCTTGAATAGATAAGAAGATACTTGCCCATTGCTTTCTTGGTAGAGTTCAAAAAATTGGCAAGCAGCATATGGTGGCAGTTTTCCATTGAAAATATTGAGAGCAATCTGGAGGGCCCCAATTGTGGTGTCATGCTATTAGAGAAAAAAAAATCCATCCTTTACAGTCAATTAAGTAAACTAGCATTCATCCACAGTAATGAGACAAGAGTAGAGAGGGAGTGGAAATCAAGATAAAAGAAAATCTGTGTAAATTTGACCATAAAAATATGTTCAGCATAATTCACCATTGGGAAAAAAGTGGTAACTGATTACTACAGACTGCAGGAGGCATTTCCAAAGAAGTACTGCAGTATGTGTCTTACACCATCTGGCAGGATTTTGGAGACAGATACTGAGGGAAAGCAAGATGTGGTTTGAGTAATAAATCTAACTTTTCAGTCCATTTTCTCTTTTCCTTCCTTAGGTAGTGTTTTTTGCTCCAAGGTCAGATTATGGCAGTGTAAAGTAGTATAATCTGGGGCATTTCAAGTGAAAGTACTTTTTTTCAGGTAGTATACCAGAAAAATAGTTGTCTCCTTGCTTCCACCTCAGAATTTTTTCAGTCTTTCCTTCTGTTTGGACTCATACAATGAAATCTCAGTTTGCCTTCTATTTTTATGGGATCAGTTACCCACCCACATACAGTTTCTTCTTCTACCCGTTATTCATCTTACCCGCTTTTGCAGGGATCCTAGGAAGAGGAGCTGAAGGCAAGAAGTCCAAACACTTTGGTGCATAAATTTTGCAAAAGCATCTTTAGATACATATATATATATATATATGTGCTAGACCTATTTATATTATAGTCTAGCAGCTATGTTTTAATTATTACTCAGGTGCTGGAATTTTTTAGGCTGATCAGTTTCAAAAATAACAGTATACTTGAACTCAGGGTATTAAAGCAGAAGTGAAAATCTGGATGTACTACTCTTTCCTTTTCAAAAAGAACATGGTACTACTAGAATCACATGGAAAGGACAGTGAGAACGATTTGAGGTATCAAGTAATTTCTATAGGAGAAAAGATTAAATAGGGTAGGATTCTGTCTTGGAAAAGGAAATATGGAAGAAGAGTGACAGAAAATAGTAAATTCATTAGAGACCCAGAAAAAGTGAATAAAAGAGGGAGTATTTTTTTCTTTAAAACACAAGTCATTGTCACAGGATGTTGCAGAGTCCGTAGGTATAAATGCATTTTAAAAGTTATTAGGCATGTTGAAGCAAGACAGTCTGTCAAGAGATACTAAATACAGGGACAAATTCTGTCCCACAAAGTCCCTGAGACACAGATTGCTGGAAGATTTTATCACTCTCTGCTGGTTTTATTATCTCATTCATCCCTGCCTTTGGCCCTTGTTGGAGACAGAATAATGAATTAGCTAAGCAGATCTTGGCCTGATGAAAGTGGCCCTCTTCACCCTCTTAAAAAATAAAATAATGATAGTAGTAATAAAAAAGAACCCAAAGAGGAGAGGGTTGGGGGCACAGCTGAAGTTCTGCTATGTGCCAATATCTTTGGCTCATTTCAGGAAAGATTCTAGTAGTAAAAACTGCACCATTAGGTTGTAGGAATAATGAATGATAAAATATTTTTTTCTTTGCAAAATATAGTTTAAAACTGAGGTGAGATCCATGCCTATACTGTGTTCTTGTACTGATTTGTGTTCAGCTTGTTAGCTGAATGAAACTGTATTATATTATTTTTTCATTTAACTTTACTGGTAAAATCAAAGCAAGATTTATAAAAGATTAAAATACTTACTGCAGAATAGACCTCCATTTTTCTTGGTTTTGAAGAATTGACAGCTTGTTTAATACTGTTTAAAATAATATTCACAAGGACACCTTAAAAATGGAGAAGGAAGTGGAAAATGAAGGTATAACGTTTGAATGGAAACAAAAAAGACAAAACATTGTGAGTATCAAATGTAAGACATCTACTAAGGCCTCATACTCATATTTTAGCTTAGTACAATTTTGTAAGAGAAGATATTACAGAGGAGAAAGATATGATTCATCATCCAGGTCAAGTGAAGAGGCAGGATTCACAGGAAATCATCTAGAACCATCCTGAGAACTGGGGATAATGACACGTTGCATAATTTTGCATTATTAAACTCACAGGATGTTGCATTATCTCATCCTTTCTTAGAGCTATGCATTTTTTGATTTACCTCCTTGTAGTCGGGATTTCTCTTCTGTTTTATAAACCCCAAATAATGAGAATAAGGACAATTCTGCCAGTTTTTCCATCTTGTTGATTACATCTTCAGTGGCCCATACAGGGAGAGTGTAATTGTGAATACCCTAGTGATAAAGGAAAACAAAATGTTTTAATTCACTGTTTTCTATCATCCTGTTGTCTACCCTCACACTATTTAGTTCAGACTTTCTGAGGTTGTCCCGCAATTCTTTGCACAGTGTGGTTCTACTCTGGAGTATGCCCTGAAACACAGATTGTGGAAATGGGGATCAGCCTGAAGTGAGTGAATGGGCAGAGCAGAAGCACCACTGTGAAGGAGATTCCTTGTAGGTATAATGTGTTCTTGCTAGAGACACATGTCTTTGGTGGGAAATATTGCAGACAAATGTCTTCTGCTCTTCCTTTCTCTGGGTCTACATGTTATAAATATCGAATTTTTTCTGCCTTTCCATGCAGTTGTCCACATACCAGTTCTATCACTGGACAACTAGAGACAAGTGTCACTCTCCAGTCATGTAACAGTGACAGTGTCTCATCATGTTTATTTACCTCAGTTTGTAGAGATATGTTCAAAATCCATCATGCATTGCTGGTAATGACTGGGGCCAAATGGAATTATTCCATGCTTGGGATGGAATTTTAATGATTTAAAGTTTGGGCTTTTAACTGGTAGCAATCATCATCTCAAAAATTTTTAACTATTAGATCTTTCATGATCTCTTGTGTTCAAAATCTTAAGTATTTTGATGTTCACCTGTTGATAGTTTAAAGCTAATAATTTCATTTCTCTGTTAAAAATCACAAATATATTATAGCCATCATGCTGAATAATTCTGTAGCAGCATTTTGGGAAGAGGGAAAAGGGAATAATGGGAATAGTAACAGTTCTTAAAACATGAAATGGAAATGACAGTCTCCAAAATGTAGGCCATGGTTTTCAGTTATCTTTTACCAAAGCACTAAAATATAACTCAGAGTCAAAACAAAAAACAAAGAAACAACAACAACAACAACAACAAACCACAACAACAACAAAAAATTTAAAAAAATTAAAAAGATAAAAAGAAAATATAGGTGAGAATACAACTCATTCCTGTGAAAACACACTGCCGTGGTTTAACTGAAACCCAAAGCTGGAGCTATATTCTTCCCTGGCATCTATTGATTTATTATTACCTCACAATGTAGAGTATCATATGTATTCCAGAGCTGGAAATTGTCCAGTATTTTGAGGTGATTTAGTTCAAGCCCTGTGTTAACTGCCATTGTTTGTAAAAAATCCTGTGGGGAGAAAGTGAAAAGTATACCAAAAATACTCAATGCATATGGAACACGCATGCAGATAGATTTTCTCACACCCAACCTTTTCACAGAATTTTCACAGAATCACAGAATAAGCTGAGTTTGAAGGGACCTATAAGGATCATTGAGTCCAACTCCTGACCCTGCCCATAATATCCCACCATGTGCCTGAGAGGGTTGTCCAAATGCTTCTTGAAATCTGTCAGGCTTGGTGCTGTGATCACTTCCCTGGGGAGCCTGTTCCAGTGCCTGACCACCCTCTGGGTGAAGAGCCTTTCTCTAATATCTAACCCAAACAGGGGGTTAATTTTTTTCAATTTGTTTTTTGCATTTTAACAAAAGGAAAAAATGCAATTCCATAACTTCTACAACTTAGTTGCCTTCCTTTTTCTCACATCTTGGGTGTGGGATTGTTTTCTTGTTTGTTTGTTTTCTCTTACCATGTATGGCTGTATTCTATTTTGAAATTCTTTAGATGTTTGTGTTTCCTGCTGAAGTTCATCAAAACGGGGACAGTTGGGCAGAGGAAAATTCAGCCTCTGAAACATAAAAAGCAAAACAGAATAGTTCTAAAATTATCAACAACACCCCTCTGGTTTTTCTGTTGCTGAGATTAATGGTGTAATTTTTTTTAGACAGATTCATGGCTGTGCTAGACCTACTCAATAACTGTTTGTTTGGGTACCTTAATCATTAATTCAGTTAACATAAATGATTGACTGTGGTAACTTGACTTTTCAATGGCTACTTGTGTCTGTGATAGCTTCATTTCCTGCAATTTAACAGATTTTGGCAAAAAAAAAAAAAAAAAAGCACACATCTGATGGGGGTTGCTTTGAGAAATGAGTCAAGATCCATGATCAGAAATTTTAAAAAGCTGCCATTGCCCTATCATTTTCTGCATTCCCATTCCCACATATAATTTAACTCTAGCTGCTACTGGGACCTGAATTGCTTCTCCATCTACACATCCAGGTGTCCTCTCTTTGGAATAAGCAGTGGATAAGCACCATTTAATGGACAGAACATGAAACAAGAGTGACAAATTGTTCTCCTGAAATATCAAAAAGCTATGAGCCTAAGGGCTCTGTTCCTCTTTAAGGATATGGTTCACTTTTAGTTACTCCAAGTGTGTGAATTACAAGCTCACATGATAATACATATTTGATCTGAACAATGTGTAAATACATGCATCCTTCAAACTCTGAGCTCTGGCAAATGTGGTTTATATCAGTTGCAGAAAGAGAAATGATACCTGATACAGCCATGGTGAACAAAACAAGCTTGTGCTGGCTCAGAACTTTGTCACATCACTAGAGCATTTTTGACCCATAACTAGAATTATCCTATAGCATTAACAGCCTACAGTTCCAGGATGTCTCCAGTGGGAAGCTGCCAGCAGCCACCAACTGACCCTAGCCCACTTTCACTTGAATAGGTTTCCAAGGGTGCAGTTTTTCTGTAACAGCAGCACACTGGAGGATGAAAGCTCAAAGTTTCAATATGAAACTGGGGAATGTTGTTTAATTACACAATAACAAATGTTTCTCTTGCTGTGTGTCTTAATTATGCCTCTCTAGGTGTTACTAATTAAGCCACTCCCTTTGGCTTCATTAAGCAGTGCTCAGTATTGTTGCCTGTCAAGTCTTGATAGATCTCAGTGGCTTAAAAATAAAGTGTTATTATGTTTTTTACAGGACTGTACCTGGCTTCAGTTTTCCAGTTTGTGTTGCTTGGGGCTTGAAAATACCTTCAAACATCTGCTTGGCTTAACAAAGAGACAATGTTTTTTTTCTAGGTGGTTTGCATTATAAAAGGCATTTTGAGTTGCTGCAGAGCTCTGTTTGAGAACTCAGTACCCATTCCTGAAGCAGCTACAGATGTGATGAAGTACTAGAGACTCCTACAAAAGAATTAGCCTTTCTCAAACAGGTTGTTTCATTGCATTATGATTCCCCTAAGGGCTTTGAGGTATGATATGACCAAAGCTCTGACCACTTTGATACTTTTCTGGTCTTCTGGTGAAAGAACTTCCTCTGGTGTCCCATATTTAAATAACAATGATGGTGTTCTTTTCTGTTTATGAACAGAGTTAAGTTTCTGGCTGAATCACATGTTGCCTAATCCAGTTTGTGAGAACTCTTTCTCTCTGTACCTGTTTTCAAGTGTGGTCTCCAAGAATGGAGCAACATCAGAGGGAGAGAGGTGGACTCACCCTAATGAGTAAGTCCATCCTCTGATGTTGGTGACAGCCAGGTATGTAACAGGGGGGTTTGTACAAATGTCCTTAAAGTCAACTTCTGTCCTCAAAGCCAGAACTAAATGAGGCTTTCTGTTATTACACTCAATAGCTTTTTATCCTTGTTGGCCAGACTGTTCCTTACACAGTCCTTGCCTCAAGAGCAAGTGAAATTAGAATATAAACCTGAGTCAGCCAGAGAGAGCTACATGAAGTAAAACTTCTACAGGACCTGTTATTCAGGCAGGTCTACTCTTACGATCTGCAGGAGAAGTGCTAGGGTTTCATTAAATGTTTCTATAGCATTGAGCATAAAAGAGCCCTTGTCTGTAATTACAATGTTTAAGTGCTAGCAGAATAGGAAAGTAATAATTTTGAGGTCATTACAGTGGCTAGTGAACATTCAATTCCTTGAATAAACTATGGAACAAACTTGCCAGAGACAAGTTCTGCCTAGTTGAGTGGTGTTTAGAAACGCACTTGTTTCCTGTAAAGATTTAGGGCAGCTTCCCTAGAATGCTGTCCAAAAGTGTTCTGGTCAGAAGAAGCGACCTTGGAGAAAATGGTAGTGTGTGTGACAATTCAGGTATTCCGCAACTATGGAGGGAGGATTTTCATGTAGCTCTTGCAGTTGACCTATGACATACTTGTCAGCCAGTAGCTGCATTTGGTATTTTCTATTATATTGAACTCAAAAAGCTTTAAAAATGTTTTTAGCTATTTTCCTTTTTTCTTCTGTGAAAGATTAAGACTTTATAGAATGGTTCTAGTCAGTACTCACCTGCTCTGTTGTTTTTTGAAAAATATGAACTGGAATGGGTTGCCAGAGAAGCTCAGGGTTCCAAATTTGGCTGCTAGTTGGTGGAAAGAGGCCAGAAAGATATGACTGGGCACTCATAATGGTGCGATCATAATCTGTACTTTGGATGTAAAACTGAAAATAGAACGGCAAAGAATTAAAGATAAAACAGAAACTGTAAAAGAATAGGGAAATTTTACCCAACTTGTCAATATTGACTTTTTGTTTTCCGTTTTTAATATTTTTGCATAAAGTCAAAACAGTGAAACCGTAACACAGCTTTCCAGGGCCCTAATTCAGTTTCACAAATGGAGTTGCCAAGGCATCTTTTAATTTGGAATGTAACCCTCAGACTGAACTGAAAGAAAAAGAAAGCACAATTTCAAAGAAGTACATTCTCTGTCTTTTGAGATTCAGAGGAATGTTGATACATGTAGATTTGGGGATGTGATTTACTGGTGGACAGGTTAACAGTTTGTTCTTGAAATTCATGAAGGTCTTTTCATGGGAATGGGATTTAGTCATGGACAGATTAACAGTTGGACTTGAAATTCATAAAGCTCTTTTCCCACTTAAATGATTCTATGATCTATCAGTGATACCTCAGGAATGTTAAAGTGCTCAGAAAACATAAACTTCTCTCGGAAGCATAGCAAAGGTCTTTTGTACATTTCCATAATGCATGCCTCCTGTACAGACCAAAATGTTAGAAGGATCTATCCCACAGTGGATCTGTACTGTATGATAAGCACATCCAAAGATCTGTTAGACCTCTCTGTTATAGGAGGAGGTATGTAAGCATGGCCTATCACATGACTGGATAGTAATTTGTCTTTCAACAGGGTAAAACAATAATGGGTCACGGTATAAATTCCCAACTCATTCATCCTAGAGCTGTTCAGTTTGGGAAAATTTGGTTGTGAAAGACCCAAAAAGAATGTAAGAGCTGAAAATTAGACTTTATTCTGCTTTTTTTCCTTGATATAAGTCTGACTTTCAAAAATGTTCTTCTATTACCTTAATTTCTCCATTAATGAAATGACTATGATAATGCACTTTTATAAGTCCATAGTTCTGCTCTGCCAGAGAAATGTGCTGCAGACAGGTCTGCTCTGTACCTCTTGCCGGTTGTATGTGCTGTTCAAGAAGCTGGAATATCGTCTCCTCATGTACTGTCCAAGTTCAAAAAGCTGCTGCATTCCAGTCTGTAAGGCAAGCATATGGGTGACAACTAGATTAGGGTGACTGGAGACTTGTAATGTAGAAGTGTCTTTTCTATTTTCTTTTTTGTTGTTGTTGTTGGTTTTGTTTTTGTTGTCTTCAGCAATGAACTTTTAAGTAATCATTAACTGTTGGTATAACGTACTGTTATTGTGGTTTAACCCCAGCTGGCAACTGAACACCACAAAACTGTTCACTCCCCTGGTAAAATCAGGAAGAGTAAAAGCGGGAAAACTCCAGGGTTTAAAGACAGTTTGATATGCAAGGCAAAAGCCACATACACAAGCAAAGCAGAACAAGGAATTTATTCACCACTTCCCATAGACAGGCAGGTGTTAAGCCTCCAGGAAAGCAGGAGGCTTTTCCCAGTTACTTGGGAAAAGAAATCACATCAAGATGAATGTCTGAACCTTCCTCTTTCTCCTGTTTTTATGTTTTATATGCTGAGCATGGCATCATAGGGTACAGTAAATCTCTTTGGTCAGTGGAGATCTGCTGTCTCCCGGCTGTATCCCCTCCCTACTTCTTGTGCACGCCCAGACAAACTCAGTGATATAAGAAGCAGAAAAGCCCTTGAATCTGTGTAAGCCCTGCTCAGCAGTAACAAAAACATCCCTGCATTATCAGCACTGTTTTCAGCACAAACCCAAGGCAGAGCCCCTTACCAGCTCTCTGTCAGCCAAAACCACAACAACTGTGTATGTTGCAGGTGATCTAGAATTTTTAACAGAAATGTTCATTTATATCTATGAAGAAATTATGTGTTCTAAAATGCTAAGACTGCTACAGAAAGGCAATGCCCCTGATTCTATATAAGTACTATTTCCACAGCGTTGTAGATCTGTAGACACCGATCAACATTGTCCTTTACAATAGATGTCATTTAGTGACAGCTGAGAGAGGATGATTGACAACCTACTATTTATCATTGTCATTGCTCTGTTATTTGTTCAGCTTTATAAATTTTTGGCTTGTATTTCATGCCTTAAGGAGCATTCTTCCATCTTTGCCTTGGTGTGCCTGCAGTTGTCTTAGGTTCCACACTGTCTTTTCTGTTATTAATTTCTAAAGCCTGAGCTGAACTTTTTAACTTCTACCTGTCAGAGAAGTACATTCCTATTACTGTTGCTAAAAAGATAGGCAAATAGCAAAAAGCTCTCAAAAAAGTCAGTGCCAAAGCAGGAATATTTTCTTAGTATATAAGCTGGTAGTAAGATAGTAATGCATTGTTTCAGTGTCTGAATTTTACAGACCTTTCTAGCCTCCCTTCAAACTTTAAACACTGAACTGTCTCTGTTTCATACTTCTGTACCCTGACAAAGTATTGTTAGGAAATGTGTTGGCTTCCTTTTGTTCCAGTGCTTTGTATGTCAAATACAGTCAAAGAGCTAAGGCTTGATGTTAAAATGCCAGCACAACAAGTAGGTTCAGTGCATCCTAGCGAAACTCTGGACTGCAAGTGGCCTTGTTAGAAGACACATTGTCGCCAGAAGCAACCTTCTCCTGTAAGTCTTCTCTTGTTTTGTGAATTGGTGGTTGTCAGTGCAATGATGAGGCGTGGACTCCTCATTTGACTTGGTGGGCCGGTGTCATGCCTTTGCCCTGTCACAGGGCTCAGGACTTAATGTCATTAGAACTTCTTCAATGTTAACAGTACAGTGTTTAAACTTGCCATTTATTTGAATGCAGACACACTATCCAGAAGTTGTTGCTTTTAGGAGGGTAGTTATAGAGCTATGATGAACAAGATTTGAATTTAACAGTAGCTGAATGAATAACATTGCAAAATGTTTATGAATTACTGGTATTGGTATTTGCTAATAGCAACTATCAGAACCTGGGATTTGCTAATGCTTTTGAGACACACACACAAATCATCTTCCCACTTCCTCTTTTAGTAGCATTTTTAAGTTCTTATAAGAAAGTCAACATACCTTGGTGAGTTGTCCAAATCCCTGGGGCCATTCGCTTTCTTTGTGTAGATCAGTTGGAAAGTTTACAATTGGTGTTCGGTCACCGTGTCGGAAAAGCTGACAATGTAAGCAATAAAAACCCCTTGAGTTCATTACTGTTAACACTCCTTTCTTATCTAACTAGAAGTCAGGCATACATTATACTTCCAGTGTCATTTTTCAAATGAAAATATTGGAGAGTCTGCAGAAACCTGGTCAAGTGGGATAAGAATACCTTCTTTAAAATCAAGAATAAGTATAATTATATAGGAATTAGGTGGGCATAAGCCTGATGATTCTTCCTCCTAGAACATAAAATTAATCACCCAAGATGTTAATGTTGGGATTGTGTTCACTCGACATCTAGACAGGAAATATGACTGAATTTTGGAAACTCAGCACTTCTGAGTATTAAACCAGTTACTGATGTGCTTAGATTTAGTTACTTTGTCACAGACACTTGAAATTTTTGGTAACTGTTTTTCCAAAGCAGTATCTTTAAAAGTAATTCTATGAACACATGGATCTTATGCTCAGTTTCGCAATCATCCTGAAATATAAAGATGAAAGAGTATAAACATTTACGTTGTTAGTGTACTTAATTAATACTTACTTTATTAATACTTTTACATGCATATATAATTTTTTTAAGGTCTGTAGGATTTTATTTCTATGAAATTAAGGGAGAGCAAAGAGTTTGTTTACTTTAGTATCCTGGACACTCCAGCATGGTGAGTATTAGTGTGACACATTCAATTAAATATTTTTAATCAGAAAAATTAATGAACCTTTTTGTATTTTTATTCCAGCATACAAAGGAGATTACAGCCCTAGAGTATATGGTTCTGAAAAACTGAATTATCACCTCTAAGCATATGCTGTGTGGGCTTAGAAAAATTAAATCCACAGAAGTTTCACATAAAAGGAAATGCTGGAATACAAATTCATAGGGCTCCAGACAACCTTCCAGGATGCTGACCCATTTCTTGGAAAAGTTACCTTTGCTTATCAATGTTCCCATCACCAACTTCATTCCTGACTTAGCACAATAAAATGACAACGTAGCAGCATAGTATATTTGTTAATAAAAGGACATTTATGCCCTAATACCTCAGTGGTATATAACTTGTTTATAATTAATACTCTCCATTGTCTCATTAAGTCACGTCATTCTTGCTCAGACATCAGAGAGGGTTGTACACACTGGTTAGCTTGCCACTCCCACTGGGAGGTGTTTCATGTTTATATTTTTCAAAGTAAACACCAGTGCTGTAACTTAATATTTTAATTAAAACACACACCCTTTCCATCATCCTCCTCTACTAATGCACAAGAACCTGTGCTAGAGCAGGTACTTCAGAGATGGAAAATACTGTCCATTAAAGGCAAATATAATTAGATTTCTTCCTCTGTTCATTTTCTACAATAGACAGCAAAGTCTGCTAGAGTGTAAGTTACCATTAGAACATGTAGAAGACTGCTTATTACATTTTCTGTTTTGCTAGTTGAATTTCACTCTGTGGCCAACCTGAAATGAATATTTTGGGGCAATTCAAGGAGGGTTTTTCACCCTCATCATCAAATTTGTTGTTTGGATTTTTTCCTTCTCTGTGCAATTTTTAATCCTCTTTAAGTCTCTTTTCTTACTAAGTTGGAATCTCAGTTAGTTCTTTGTAACAATTTCTCAACGCACTTGTATTGAACAGGAGAATAAGTAAAGAGCTACACTGTCTGGTGACTGATTCAGTTGAGTGCAAGAAAAATGAGTGAAAAGGACTTTTGTACAACTGCTCATTTCCTTATGATGATGTACATAGGTGTCAGGTAGGATTCATTAGTTTTTCTGGACAAGTTGGTACCTGTGTCAAGAATGAAGGTTAAATTCCCAATTATAATATAGTTGCATCCTCTTTTGTTAAATTATCCAGCTTCACAGAAAAGCATTTTTAGGGGTAACTGACAATTGTTCAAAATGACTAACATGTTTAAATGATTAATTTTACATATATTTTAGGCAATACTTAACAATAGATCGACACTTGCCCATAAATATGCCCTTTTTATTAGTGAAAAATTACTGACAACATGTTAGATTTTAGACACTGATTTGTGATTTTTATATTTAATGTATTACATAACCCTGAGCATGTCACAACAGTCAGAAGAGTCAAGCCCTAACAGCTTTCAATAAGCCAGAACAGAGTAACATTTTAACTGAATAGAGATTAGTGTGCAAAAAGATCTAGATCAAAAGATATACTAAATATATGATATATAAATATCAAAATATATACTAAATATATATATATAAATATATATAAAGAAGAATATTTTATTTCTTCGTAACCTTAAGAAATTGAAGGAGTGGAGGGTGCGCTCTTGTAAAGAGAAGCACAGTTTTTTAAGTCCTCATAAAATAGGAAATAATTCAGCTCCTTGTTCATATTTCTGTACCTTCATTGCACATAAATATGTCACATAAATATGATATGAGCACTAAGCTGAAAGTAGCAAAAAGGGAACGAACACTTTAAAAAACAGAACCTTGTTTTTAAGAATTGAAGGACAAAGCTTCTTAGCCAACTGGTTTTTGTATGTGCTCAAACATCCTTGCTACTTCTGAAAATGACCTTGCTTCAGCAGCAAATGAAACAATGACCATATGAACAACCACTTAACCTGAAAGACTAACTTGTTCCCTCACAGCTACATCTTAGGAGACTTTTTCTAAAATTTGAAACTGTTTTTCATTAGAACACCTGATAGGAAAAGAAAGTGTATCCCTACAGATCTTGCCTTACTCATCAATATATGTTTCTCAACACTCAAAATTTTAACTTTGTTAAAAATTAGTTAATTCTTCAAATTAATTTAAAAAATATGTGTACTGCAGCATTTATTTGTCCTGGCCTACAGATTGCCTTCTTGACCTTTCAGGAGACACAGAACATGGCAGAATGAGAGAGGAGGAGCAAGGATGCATCATAAAAAGATACCAGAAATCAAGAAGGAAGGGATGGTAAGGGGAATGTACACAAGAAGAACAAAGCTGATCTGTTTGGTATATTAATTTTCGCACTCCTTTTGAAGTGCTTCATCCTATTCTCAAAAGCAGTAGGTGAATAATTACCAAACCCATTACCCTCTCCTTCCACTCTGATACAGCTTGAATCTGATTTGGTGTCAGGGTTCATCCATTCACTCTTGGTACCTTTGTGAGCATGATCACTTCATATGAAAATGGTCATGTGACTCAGACTTTGGCCAGCCTTTGCTTCCATTGTTGTCAGATAAAAAATCATATTGGAGACAAACTGGTGCAGGGGAGAGGGTGCACTGAGAATATGGCATATATAGCATTCAAATATATACATAACATCTTCATTTAGAAATGCCATGAATTACAGCAAAGGAGCAGTCTCTGAGTAAAAGTGAGCCTCTTGAAGACACTTTTATTGACAGACATAACTTCAAACAAAAATATTTCCTACTTTGAAGCCAGCAATAGGAATGAAGAAACAAAAGTGATGTGAAACCATCATGCTGCCAGTTTAGGGAAACCAGAGATGTAGAAATACTGAGCATGTTTAGTCAAGGTTTCAGATGGCTTGGCTTGATTAGACAACTCACGCTCTGAGATAACAAGCTCAGTCAACGCTTCCTATCCTGAGTTACATACAAGAAGAAAGACATGATGAAACCACAGTGCCTCAGAAACCACACCTCTTTGTATATGTGACAGGTGAAATGTGTGTGTGCATAGAGGCAGAAGGTCCAGGTCAGAACTTCTTCCAACAGAGACAGTATATCAGTAGTTCATTTCTACTTGGGTGCCTGCTTGTCCTACATATTTCCTGTTTTCTTCTTTCTTTAAATTTAAAGTTTGAGTTCTTTAAGTTTAATTTCTCCCTTTAATCTTAAATTCAGTGCACAAGAGTTATAGTAAAAGCTAATGTTTACATATAAGAAAAGAAATTTAAAAAGCATTTTGACAAACTGGCTTGCATTTTAGCTTTTCAGAGAAAAGGTCTTGTGGCCAATGATCAAAACACACAGAACTGGCACAAAATTGGAAATTGTTAGGAGAGAGTGAGACACCTTCCCAGGCACAGCAGAATTCTAGAAGTGAGGAAAAGCAAACATTTATCTATGTTTTTTCTCCCCTGCAGATGTATTTTATATTGTGCAGTTCTGCTAAGGAAATTTTAAAAAGTCATTATGACAATTTTCACAATGCAGTAATACTCCCAGGTGAAAACATAGTAACTTAGAGGGGACAGCTGGACAATGGCTATTGAAATATGTTAGATCCACTGTAGCAATGCCCTCATTATATCCCATCATATCAGTGATATATTCTAGGATCAATTCCTATGCCATTTATTTATACTAGCAATTCTATTTCTATGAAAATTCAATCAGTGAGTTCAAAAGGTGAAATTCAGCAGAGCATAAGTAAACCATGCCTTGAGAAAAAACATGTATATTGTGATAAGATTAAACTTATTGTAATGTTTTATGTGTTAGGTCAGCCTAAGCTAAAATAACAGGATTAAAAGGAAGACAGCTTTAATTAAATTTACCTACTATTTTAATGTTTATTGTTACAAGCTACCCTAGAAATTGTTGTGGGTTTTTTGGTGTTTGTGGGTTTGTTGGGGTTTTTTTTGTTTGTTTGTTTTTGGTTTTGGTTTTTTGTTTGTTTGTTTGTTTTGTTTTGTTTTGTTTTTGTTTTTGGGGTGTTTTTTTTGCTTGTTTTTTTGTTTTGTTTTGTTTTGTTGTGGTTTTTTTTGTTTTGTTGTTTTGTTTTTTGTTTTTTGTTTTTTGGGGTTTTTTGGGTTTTTTGTTAGGTGTCTGCACAGTTATGGTAAGCAGATGATTTTGGATAAGAAGCCTCTATGTCCATGGTGGTAAACATTTCCAGTAACTTTCTGCAAAACCATTGCTTCTCAAAACACAGTAACACCTACAATTCAATAAAAATCTCATTCCTTTCTAGGAGTTAATGCTCCAAGGCTTGCTGACAGCCTGTTTTCACCTGTGTGTTCAGTTCTTCCTGTTATCACTGAAAAAACATGCAAGTATATTTCTATATACAGAAAGTTACTGGAATTAGCGTCAGGTCACTGCTGTGTGTGGTGTTTCAGCAGGAGTAGGAACTGGTTTTTCCTGTGCACTCTGGCCTTCCTCCAAGTGGTGCATTCACAAAGCAGCCAATAGATGGCTGTACATGAAGTACTTTGTCTAGTCTGATGATATGTTTTGGACACAGTATTTCTGCCTTGTACCTGTCTGCACCAATAATGTCTCAGATAAAGGCTGAAGGAGAAGATCTTCAATTGCCTATTTTTAAAATTTCACTCCAATCCCCTCAACTTTTTACAGAAAATATTCCTTTCACTAACTTGCTTTATCATTATACCTTTAATTGTAGAAAACAGTGAGAAGGACTGTGCTTCAACCTTCATAATCCAAAGTATTACAATGAATTAATCCCTCTTTTTCCAGAGGTATTTGGAAAGTGACACTGAAGTAGTGTTTAGGTACTTTGAAGTAAGAAATGGCCCAGCAAAAGAATTATTACAGTCTGTTTTCAGCCTAACTGAAGTCAATGCAACATGTCTCTCAAATCTCTTCTTAAAAGTGCCTATTTCTGTTTCTCAGTGTACTGCTGGGACAATTCAGTTATTGTGAAATGGAAAATATTCATTTTGTGTGTTTATGTGTGGTAATTTCTGTAATGTCATAAGCTTCAGCTTCCAAGCATAGAAGAGGTAATCCATAATCACCAGCTCTCACACTATGCATTGGAGTGTCAGCTAAACTAAGAAAGAATAGGTAAATTTAGACTTTGCATCTCTTAAATCCCCTGCATCTACCACAAAGTCAGTTATCTTGAAATCAAAACTAGAGATTAAGGTGTTAAAATTCTAATAACTAGAGACATTTTTATCTTCCTTTAGGTAAGGTCTTTAAACTCAGTAAGAAAAAGGGCAGCAGTACTTATTTCTAAGTTTCAAGACAGGCAAAGAAACTGTCCACCTTGTCTGATTCAACAGACGTGTAATTCTGTCCCTGTATTCCCCACAACAAAACAGAAAACAAATCTACTTACTACAACCACAAACTTCAGTTCTCTTGCTGCAGTAGTCTGTTGAAGCAGAATGAGGATAATGTGCAAAGAAAAACACAGGATCCTAGACAAGTTGGGAAGCTGCATCACACCCATCCTGACAGAAGAGGAAAAAAAATTTTGTAGCTCCAGCTGCTGCTCAGGCTGAACTGCAAGACGTCAGGCTGTACTTTCAGAAGGGGTGGAACAGCCGCTGGTGCATTCCAAGAGGAATGTTGTGTGACTACGCAACAAATTGCATTGCCCTTTGTTTTCAAATTACTGTTTACATTCTTTTTTAATCAAATCATAATTCAGTTCCTTTTTTTTCCTGTAATATTTTTCTCATTTGGAGTGTGAGGATGAAGTTAAAATACAAAGGAATTGCTAAGCATTCCTAGTATTTCAACCTACCTGTTCTGTTTTGACTTCTTCATGCTTGAATTTTTTCTAAACTATAGCATGGCCACAAGGATGAACCAAGAGTCAGGCAATATTGTTTTTCTTTGCTGCTCAGCTAGTCCACTCTTCAGCTTCCTTCCCCTCCCTTTTTCCCCCCCTCTCCCACATTATCACTGTGAAATCAGAATAATTATTTAAAACAACATTTCATGTGGGTTAAAATTACCAGTCCCTCAGACAAAATGCTAGAATAAATTCTGCAACAGATTTGTTCTTTAATATCCTTGCTGGGCAGTTATTTGCTCTTCAATTTGTGAGTGTCAGTTTTCTTTTCCTTTGGAGTATTCCTATACTTCCCCTTTGTAACTGCTTATGTCTAGATCTTTCTTGGCCTCAGATCTTTAAGAAATTTCTTGTGAGCAAGCCCTGGATCTCACATTTTTAGTGTTACAGGTTAAAAGCACTCGTTCTGACAGTAGCTCAATGTCTTTGAGGAGATTGCTCAGCTTGTCTCTGCTGACTTCCTCTCTATAAAGTAAGAAGAATGATACCTGTAGACTTGATTTCATAAGCATTTTTTGAGTAATGAAATAGTTTGTGGAGATCTATAAGTAGAGTTCTTTAAATGCTAAAACTTTAGATCATTTGTGTATTGTCATTCCATTCCTATCATACCCAAACCTGTCTCAGGGTCTTCTGCTGAGCTCTCTGCAGCAATATTTTCTACAACAGGTGTTTTACCATTTACCAGAAATTCCATCTTTAGGGCCCTAAAGAACACTACGCTTCAGGTATTCTCTCCTCTGAGTTGTGTGAATGTCCTTATGTATCCACTTTGTCTGATGGATGGGACTGTGTGGGAGGAGTATGACAGCTCCCAAACTTTCCTGTCTGTCTTCTCAGTCCATTCCCAGTTTTCAGCAGTTTGACTTGTTTCTTCCTCCACTGTTATGTCCCCACCCTCCTTTTTGATCTCTCCTGCTGTGATTTTTGCCTATGCAGAAGGTGTATGAGAGAATCTATACTTCATAAATATATAATATGTTGTCTTTTTGGAAACAAACATATACTGATCATCTTCCTCCATTATTTAAGAGTGCAGGTCATAAAATACACTTTCTTTAGAATACTTTCATATGCCTCAAAACTCAAGAATGGGTGTCCTACTTTTTTAATCTATGTATTAGGTGGTTTCTAAGCTATTTGATCAAGGATCACTGTTGGCTCTTTGAATCTTTTCTTATCCTTCTTATGATCTTACCATGAAATTCATAACTATTTTTTATAAGATTTTCTTGTTTATTGTGTTTTGTTGGTGAGTGACTATGACCACTGAAGTCTCACTATTATGGAACCATTCTAATGTCTTGACTTTAGGACCTGAACTAATTTTTTGGGGGTGGGGGCGATTCTGGATGGCATCCTTTAAGAATGTTTAAAAATATATGACAATGACATTTTATAGAAAATGTTTGTTAATGTCTTTTAAAAATCATGCTTCAACACAAGACCAAGAATATGGTAAGTAGTAGTGATTTCTGTGATTTCACTCTTCCCCTGGCATGCGTACTTTGTTAGGGAAGGTATTTTGTTCAAAGGAATAGATACCACAGCAACTTAAGTAAATGTCTACATATTCCAAAATGGAAAAACATCTCCTTATATCCCATACTGATTAAGATAGAGTCATGTAGGAATCTTGTATGCAATATCTATGTTGGTAGCATGTATTTAATTTAGAAATTTCCTTGCCTTTCTGGAATTATCTCCATTTCTACTAGAGACAGACTTGGCAGGTATAAACTCATCATATTCTGCAGTAACTAAATCCTGGCACTTTTCAGGAAAAGTTGCTTCAAAATAATAATAATAATAAATCCTTCTTAATCTATTTATGGTTGTTGATATATTATAATGCAAGTGAACCTAAACATTTTAAATCATGGTTATGTTAATTTGGCTTATTGTTATGATTATGATCTAATTATGACATTATGGCATTAAGTAGAATTAAACACAGTTACAAATTTTAAGTGCATGTACCTATTTTAAAGGCTTGCTGAAGCTTAGATGTGCTTTGAAGTTGCTGTTTGCAAAAGAAGCTGTGCTTTATTGTACACAAGGGTTACCTGAGGTAACTGCTGCTGGTAGAGCACAACTACACCCTGGAAGGGTGGAAGTCACTGCAGTCAAAGCACCAAGTATGAAACTGCTGCCAGCACTCATGTACCAGGCTGCTCCTCACATAGGAAAACAGCTCAGGTCCTGCTACTGACTGCATGTACAGATCAGCACTTGGCATAGTTTGGATTTATCTCCAATTCTTTTTTTTTTAATTTTTTGTTTGTTTGTTTGTTTTGTGTTTTTTTGTTTTTTTTTTTTAATGAAAAAGGGAAGAAAAGGATTTGGTTTCAGTAAACAAGGTGACACATTTTCCAAGCATCATTCTGAAACACGAGGAAAACAAGACTGTCTCACAGTCCTGTGTGGGCATGTTTTCAACCAGCTGTGGGGAGTGGGAAGGGACAAGGGAGTTAATTTGTGACACAGAAAGAATTCATTTAATTGTACTGCTGACAGTGCATGAACCTATATGTTACACTACAGAAAAAAATTCCCTAAGCCCAGTTGCTAATCTAAGGCAAGTGGGGGGAAGAAAGTGTCTACTCACTGTCCATTCACTGTCTTCTAGTAATTTCTTAGTTGTCCCAAGTTACAAGACACTCAGAGAATTTCTTCTTGATCTTATGAGATTAAGATGTTTGCCTGAGATAGGGGAAACCTAATTTGCAGGTTTTTGCAAAAAACAAAGTGAACAGCAAATAAGACAGAAACAGAAAGCATTATTCCTTTTCTCTTTCCCCTCTGAAACTGCAGTTTGGTGGTGATTTTATTTTCCAGAAGAGGTGGAGACAAATCCTTTTGGTAAAGGAGGGGTTTGAACTTGTGTTTGCCACATCTTAGGTAAGTGCTATGAACATTAAATAAAAAGAAGGAAAACCTACTTCTAGTACTACCATGAAACAAATATAAATTCATTGATTAATTTGATCAGAGTTTGGATTGGTTTGCATTTTTTTCTTTCATTCATTTTTGATAATCAGTCAGCTCAGTAAATAACCCAACGAGAAGCAGAGGTGATGACATTAATGAAAATGATAGTTCAGCTGTCCAGTGCCACCTTTCCCAGGCAGCACAAAATTACTGTTGATTTTCTGTTGTTCATTCCCCATTTTGCTGACGCTGCTTCAGCATATGAAAGGAAAAATAATGATCAAAAGTTTTATCCAGCTATATTACAGCAGCTATGACTATTCAGGTTATTGAAGCAAGTCTTTAAAGTATGACTGGTCTGTGTAAGCATTGCGTATCCAGGTGATTCTGCCTTTGCAACATAAAAATTATTTAAAAAATAAATAATCTAAATAATTCCAAAGCCAAACTGTAAGGGTTTTTTACCCATTTTGACAAACTTCTTCTTTAAGAGCAACCAAAATGAACCTGTTTATGACTTCATGCCTGCAAAAGACTATAAGACAGATTTTTCAAATTAAGTCAGCTGGTGAAGTTGTAGGAAAACATAATTTAGAGCAGTTTATTATTCATTCACTGACATCCCAATTTATATTCATATATATATATACAACAGAGCTGGGCTTTATTTTCCAGCCTTTATAAACATTGATGCTTATTTTCCCTCTGAGTGATGTATAAATGAAATTTTTCTCTCTGTGTTTCTACAGTGATAGTCTTAAGAACAAAAAACATTACAAAGAATGTGTGTGAAGGGGTTTCTGTTCAATAGGGATGGGGGAGTAAAAGAACTTAAAAATATCTTCATTTGTAAATTCAATTTGAAATTTA
Source organism: Cisticola juncidis (assembly GCA_013400215.1). NCBI lineage: Eukaryota > Metazoa > Chordata > Aves > Passeriformes > Cisticolidae > Cisticola > Cisticola juncidis. Next base: position 1,044,323 of record VXBR01005646.1, on the reverse strand, counting down.
TTTTTGCTCTGCAGAAATTAGATTATTCAAGCTATATACGCTGAGGCATGTAGTGTGGAAGAAGACACTGTCAGAACATGTGATGGAAAAGGGGGACCTTACATTGTTGTACTGTAAGCAGTGACCTCACATTGGATGCACTTCCATAACTGAACTGAAGTGCTGAGGCCAGGGTCTAACCAGGTCCATGATCCCCCGTATCAGACAAATCTCTGGGACAAAGGATCTTCTTGCACTTTTGAAAGTTTTTGAGAAATGGATTTGGTTTAGGAAGCAGGGGAGGAACTGAGAACTGGAGCCCTAAGGATAATAATGAAGAATGTTCCAGGTCTCTATCACATTTTCTGTGTGAGCCTTGTCCGGTTCAGGAAACCAACAGATAAGCCACCCTTGCCTTTGATGGGAGAAGCATGAAACTTACCCTTTACAGCTCTTGAACTTCTTCTAAACATCTGGCAAACAAAACATTAAAAGCAACTCAAGCATCACTATTTGGCACAAGTTCAAAAAAAGAAGAAACAGGAACAGGTTGAGAAGAGAAAGTGCCTAGAAATTTGGTTTTGACAGCCAAGGCTACAATCTGTTAGAAGTCTAACACCGATAAAGATGGAGTCTTGGCTTTTCCCTTCTATTTGCTTTGGTCTAGCACATTTTTTAAATTACTTCTTAGGAAGGGAGGTGTGATGATCAGCATGGTTTTGAGATGAATAACTTAAAGAGCTTGCACTAACTTTCCTGTGAAGGCTACCAGACCTGGGAAAACTTTCTTCTGGTGTCCATTATGGGGACATTAAGGTAACAAGCTTGCTCTTCTTTGCATTAATCTACCTGCATTAAGAAGCAAGTAGAACTGGTTGTCTCATGTTGTCAGAAAACATTTTTTACCATTGTTTGTATGCTATGGTAAAATAGGTTCCATTTTTTGACTGGAAATCTAACTACAGCTTTCCTGGTGAACTGTATTTCCTATGGTGGCTTAAGAAGCACAGAAACTGGGACCTGCTGAGAGGAGAATAGGCATTTACAGTGAGAATTCTGAAACTTAGATCCTTGTTGGAAGGAAAAGGGATCTTTTTATTATTTTGATTATTTTTATTATTTTGATTCCTTTTTAGCTTATGAAGTGGAAGTTATCTGCTTATGCTGTAAGGAATATACTTTTAATAGGTTTAGCATCCATTTTAAAAGCCTGATCTGTGAAAAGGAAGCCAGAATGGTGAAATTTTCTGTATCTCAGCTGTTACTCTAGATCTCTTTGAAATGAACTCTGGGCAATAAGACTGTTGACAAAAAATCCACTGTGAGAAAACAAAACCCAAGAAATCCTAGTTTTCAAGCAAAGACATGGCCACTGTTTTCAGAGGTTAGTTGTATCTGATTGTTCTGATCCAGCTTTTGTAGTAAGAACACAAGCTGTTTTTGCAATAGCAATATTAGAAAATATAACTAGTGAAGGATTTCCCAACATGTTCTGCATGTTTTAATGAGCATGCAGCTCTGATTTTTTTTAATTGCCATTTTGTTGTATATATCAAGAACAGCATCTACTTAGAGATTTCCAGGAGAACAGACTTCATATGATCAGATTAGAATACACAATCAAAGTAGCATAACAAAAGGAACGTGTTAAAAAAGCTATTTGAAACCAAAAATTATTTTTCTTCTAAAATTAACACTTGGCCTTGCTGTCTTTTTGGAAAGAACATCTGAAAGTCTTATTGGGCCAACCAGTTATTGCTAGGTCTTCATGGTAGCTAGCCTGGCTAGTTTTAGGTCCCTTTTAGGTCTGGATTCACAGTCCAAGTTTTCCGTAAGTCTCATCTTCCTTCTATGTAGAGATGGGATATTTTGTATGTAAAAGGCAGAGAAAAGAAGAAAGACATCTCTTAGTTAAGTAAGCAGGCATTATCTTAATTCTTGTGGCTTCTGAGATCTGTTTGAGTAAAATGATTCATTAATTCTTAAATCAAATAAAGTCTAAGGACAGTGGAATGACTCCTTCTTTTAGGGTCTCCATTTGAAGCATTGCTTCTGTCACCAGTTGTGAAAGTTCTTGTCTCATTCTTCAAAAGAGGGCACACTCCTTCAGAGATATTTTCCAGTTTTGCTGTAAATCAAGGCTATAGCCCTTCAAAACACTCTAACTAGAATTACATAGTTGAATTAATTCTGACAATGTCCCTTTGAAAAGAATGGGTCTTGAAAATTCCACAGGTTTCATATTGCACTTGGGTTTTACCAGGTGATAAAGTAAAGCAAATATTCATGAAGAATAAGTCAGTGCTTTCTATAATTTTTGTTTATAAAGGAATGTTTTGTTTTGATAGAGATCAGGAAACTCAGTTGGTCATGCTGATGGAATTTAATGAGAAATGTTGGACCACAGTCATATCACAGTGTGAGATGAGTTCTTTCATAAAGTGAACCACGCTGAAGATAGTGGAGGGAACATCTAAAGTAAAACAAAAAGAGAGATGCATTCTTAGTGTACAGCATTCTCCAAAACCATGGCAAACCTGTTAATAGTACCTCAACAAGTAAGCAGTTCAGACTAAGTGGAGAGGAGTTAACACATTTGCTCCCGGTTTGACGGGATTAGGAAAAGTCTGTTGAAACGTTGAGTCAATCCATGCTGAAATCTTCCTGAGCAGCAAAAAGAGCAGAGAGAGAGCTCACAGTTTTACCTCCTTCCCAAATATGCTGAGCTTTATTCATTTCATGTTTCACCCTATGGTCATTGAGAGGTGAAGAAACTTAAATCTGATTTAAACCATGCTCAAATACTACAACTGTATTGAGTGACCTAGATTAACAATACTTGCCTAACCCCTTTATTTCCTTGTAGTAGGGAGATAAATCCTCTCCATAAAACTTCAATTAAGCTTTTTATAGAAACATCTGTATGTTTGAGAACTGGAGTCTCCCTGTAAAATAGCTATCTATATAAATTAGACTTTTGAGCTCAGTCACACTCCTGGATTTTTAAAATCACATTTATGGGCTTCATAAAATGCTCTCATCCATGTATAATCAAATTAGTAATATATGCATTAGCAAAGAAAGAAAAATAGTTGAGAGGATTTTTGACAGAGTTGGAAACAGCTGAAATCGGGGATTTTGCAGCTCTGTGTCAATTGTAATTGTAACCTGTAAACTCTTTGCCTCATCTTCTCCATAATTTAGCTTACTGGTGTTAAAATTCAGTTGTTCCAGGCTGTCTGTATTCACTGAGAATCTCACTGGTACAGCACAGGGATTTAGCACAGAGCAGTCTGTCAGCATTGCTGCACTGTGCAGCCTGTGGATCAGTGTGCCTTGGCCTTTTCCCAAGTACCAGTCATGCACAGCAGAGAATTTAAAACTGCCTGCAGGAAAAGTGAAACTGATGTTTTCTAAATTAGTCCAAAAAATTAGGATATGGCCCCAACAGGTCCATTCTGAACCAGGATAAAATAGTGGAAGGTGTCAAATTTTGATATGACAGTATGGAAAACATTTTTATTGGAGTATCAGGTTTGGTTGTAATCTCTTTTGTGGTCCATGTGTTTTCAGCACTCAGGATTGCTAATGAAAGCAGTGATGCTGGATTTGGTATAAAATGCCTGAACACCATGTAACTTCTACTTCAGCAAAATGTGAAGATTGAAACAAAGGACAACCTTTGTGTTAAATTTAAAGGCTAATTATTTAATGTCTTTATTACTGTAAAATTTTGATACATGATAACTTTTTCCTTTACTTACCTGATCAATTACACAGTTTGCTTTGTGAAGGAGGGGGATTAATTTCCACAAATCTTAGATTATTAAGCACCACAGTATAAACATGAAGTATTTATTATTATCTTCCATGACTGTATTAGTAGTAAGGCTGTAAAAAAAACCTCATCAGAAACAATGTCCCCTTTTCTCTGCCAAATTACCTTTCGCAATTAAATGTGGTAATTTTCTGAAATATTTCCTGAGAGTTTGTGAGCAATGACTATAGTGAAGAAATTTATTTAGTGAATCATTACTTGCTAATTTTTCATTTATTCTGGCCAGACTATCTCCACTCTGTTAAGATATTTAACAGGAAATCATTTTCAACCAGATGAGTTGGCTGGTCTGCATTCTTATAATCCCCTATGATTCAAATTCTTATTGAGATCGGTGATTCAGAAAGCCATATGGGATTTTTTAATGTTGGGTACAATATTTGAACATTAGAAAAGTGAAGTTTCTTAGCTTTTCATTTCCCTTAGGTAATGTAGAGCTAGATAAAAGACAGACAATGTCATTTTCTGCCTTCCTGTTCCCTCATTCTGCAAAACTAAATATCATAAGTGGTCAAAATGGAAATTTAAACATCCTAAAATGAAGATGCAGACAACCTATGAGGGAATGAGTTAGTATACCAATGTGTGCCTGTATACATTTGACATTCTGGTAGGTACCAATCTGCTGTACTATTCATTATTCATCTGCTGTGATCTCTGGATGCCTGCTAAAATCAAGAGAATGCATAATTGTTGACTGTTGTTAATCAGCTTGGACAAATACTCTGCAGTTAGAGAAGAAAAGGTGACTGATGCAAGTCAGTGTATTTATGTGTACTTCTTCAGTAACTGAAGGTCTTTTTGTACTAAACCAAACCAAAACAAAAAACCCCACATGAAAAACAGTACCCTAAAGTCAGATCAGCCTTGATTTCATTTCACCAGAAAATTGGTCTGGAATAGATAAATTTATTGATGGAGTAGAAATGACAGCCATCGGCAAAATTCTCTTTTCCTGGATATGCGCATTTTTCATTTCAGAGCAGACCCTTGTGAAAATCGTTGTCACTTCAAATGAGCTGTTGGCTCAAGAAGTAATTCTGCCTTTACTTTTGGGTACATGTGCCCAAAGCACTTAGCTTACCTCTTTTGATGTCCTACATTCTGCATTCTCTTGTCCAATGGTGTACGAGGATGGGAGAGACCAGATGAGTAAATCTCTCCAGGGGACAGCGAAATTTGCAGCCAGGGAGAGTGAGGGGATGAGGCTCCCTCAAAGAATTATTCCGGTAGTACATTTCTATGGTGTATTGCCTGTTTCAAAATACAGAAGGGTCAAAATAAAGTTAGGTGTGCAAAAATCACACAGCCTTTCCATGCTGCAGTTATTGTACTAGGGGACAAACTTTTAGCCAGCTTATTTGTCTGGCTAATACATTTATGATTTACTAATATAATTAGTACTCTGAAGAGAACTTTTTAAGCAACTGGGGTCAACATCAATTTGCATGTAGTTTGCTGTCTTTGCCAAGGAGTTAGATAAAAAGGATGGAATAAAACCTCTCATAACTATAAATATATATATATATATATATTTATATATGCATAAATGGTTTTCAGGCTTATTCTGCTGCTGACTACTAAACTGAATGCAATTACAATAATTAAAATCAATGTGTAATATTTTCCTGAATAGTGAATCTCATGTATCCAGTTTAATTAGTCTTGGGTATCAGAAAATTCGTTTTTAGAAAAAGTACATATTAGCAGTTTAGCTTGCAGATACTTGCCCATTTTTTTCCTGGTAAAGTTCAAAAAAATGGCAGGCACTGTGAGGAGGCAATTTCCCATTGAAGACATTGAGTGCCATCTGTAAGGCCACAATGGTGGCTGCATGCTGTGAACAGAGGAAACCTTTATTAAAGGTCTGTTGAAATGATTGCATGGACCTATTATTTAACAATATTTCCTGCACATTATCTGTCCACTCAACATTAACATTACTTGTGTGGCCTCATTAATACTTGTCCTCTGCACTGCTGAACAAATAGTGTCCCTCTATGGCTATATAAACTGAAGCACTGCATGTATGAAGTGTATATATATGTAAATATTTAAGAAGTCTTAGTCACTTGAACTTCTTACAAAATTAATAGAAGTGGTTAAAGCTTCTTTTAAAAGGAACTAGTGGTTTTGCCTATTAAATAAACAGTATTTGAGATCAGATCAGTAAGCTCTTCAGCTGATATATACCCAATAGGTCATGATATAACTACAGTTTAGAAACAGAAGCTTTTTAGCAAGAGCAATCCAAAGATTTCCTCCTCCAGGAAGAGGACAGCATTTGCACATTCTAAACAAAAACACAAGACCACAACTGAGTAATTGTCTTCATAAGGCCTTCTAAACTAACTGTAACTTAATTTTTTTCTCCTTTTTTTTTTCTCAGTTGCACTTGAAAAAGATGCAGGGAGAAGATTTTATTTTAAATTAACTTTATGATCCAGGTTTAATAAAACATGAAGTTTTTCCCATTCTCTGCACAACCAAAATATCATTACAATGAAAAAACCACGACATGAAGTGTAAAATGGAATGCTTCAGGTTTCAAAGTGGTATCTGTTCATTAAAAAAAATTTAAAACCTGATGATATTTAAGATTAACCAAATTAAAAATGCTTGTAGCTGTATTTCATGAAGGAAATAAAATTTCATGGCTTTCGCTTCATTTAATAACTGCAGAAAGGAAACACAAGAGAAACGGGAAGCACTCACCGTGGAATACATAACCATTTTTTGATGGTACAAAGGCTTTCTAGCATCTAAGATATGCTTTAGAATAGTTTTTAAAAGAATACCTGAAAGAAAATGGGGAAGCAGTGACAATGAAAGAGATGCTTGTGGTAACATCTGTATCAGTTGTTGCCATTTTAGCAATCTGTCTTTAAATGCACCAGATTTTTTCAATTGACTTAAGCAGTAATTTGTGCAGAGCACCTTGATTAAGAGTGACAGTACCTTTCAAATGAACAGTGGGCCTGTTTTTCTTCTGTGTAAATGTTTTGGGGATCCCTAATAGCCTCAGCAGCTTCGAGCTGCATTCACATTTACTTTGTGCCAGCAGAAGAGTGCAAGAAGAGCACAGTAATGAATACTCCCCCATTGTGCGTGTAGCTTGATTGATTTCCTGCTTTCCAAAGAAAAAAGAAAGAGCATATCCTCTAGACTCTGGGGCTTTATAAACTGTGTGGTTGTCTGTATTTTGTTAATGTTAACTGCTGAAAAATTGTAAGACAAACTACTTGATTTAAATCAATGGCTGTGCTCATATGTTAATATAAGGTTGGGATGTCAATTGGGATGACAAATTAAAATCCTAAAAGTAGAACTGTACCAGCTAGCAAATTAGAATTAGTGTTTAGCTCCTGGCACATTTTTAACAGCAATTGTTAATAAAGCAAGGGCAGAGGTTTGAAATTTGTGCCAAGTTTTGCAAGTTGGAGCTTTGAAAAATGCAACAAATTGATTCATGCTTATATGTTTATTTGTCTTCCTAGCTCCCAGACCCTGCCTGTAAACTGCCCATATAAAACACAGAGGAGGCTCAAAAGATAACAGTGGATGAATGGAGATGAATGAGTGATTAAAAAGGTATAAAATAAGGTATAAAATATTTTCAAATTTCAGCCATTGTTTTCTGAGCAGAGTAAGGTTTAGAACCAGTTTAGTAATCTCATTTTAGAACTCTCAGTAGTGGAATATGAAGACTGTTAGGCACCAAAGTCACCATTCTAGACATTACTACAAATAATATTTTTTAAGTAAGTTGCACATGGAGGCTAAGTTCAGACTTGATTCAATTCAACATGAATCAGTCTGTTATACTGAATTTTTTATGCAGTGTAATCTAAATGATACCTCAATTATAATGCAAGATTAGGATATTCATTATTCATGCATTCACCATCTCCTTCCCCATTAATTAAAATCTTTCAGTGCTGCCCACCAATATCCCCATAATGGTATCTTTCACCATTCTACAATGGAATCAGCAGCAATGTTTGTTATATGCCCTTTCTTCTTTCTTTCTTCTTCCTTCTTTGCCATCCTACCTTTGGTTTTAAATGGGGTAAGAATTTAGCTTACCTCCCTGCAAACGTGATTTTTGTATTTGTTTGTGGAACCCAAATTCCGCCTGCAATAACAATTCTGACAGCTTTTTCAGCTTGGTCCTGACACCAGGAGTAGCCCAAACAGGTAAAGTGTAATTGTTAATATCCTACAGTGAAGAAAGAAAACATGGTGATTTTCTTACTGATTCCTACTGCTAACTGTTATTTATTCTGGCACAAAATACTTCTCAGAACAAATTCTGAATGCTTTCACTCTAATAACATTTTCATTGTAATAAAATGATGACTGTATTTAACATTTAGACACCTGTAGAATTCCTATTTACAGCATCATAGTGCTTAAAAGAAATTTGAAGGGCAGTGTTCAACTAGAAGAGGAACTATAATACTAAAAATTACGCAAAAAGAAACTGGCATTTTTTATGTTGTCAGGGGAAAAAATCACTGTATGTCTTTTTCAGTCATGTGCTGGGATATATTTTTACTGAAACAAATCCTTTATAAACATCAGGATTTACATCACTCAGCTGTAAGAGGAATACAGACGTGAAATAGGAGTATGTGTAGCTGTACTATGAATGTACCCAAGTATGGGGTAGATATACAAGGATAAGACATAAATGAAATACCTACCTATTGTGGTCTATTGGATACTCTCACAGTCCTCAAGCTAAAGTGGAATGGGTTAGTCTTTCCTTGGGGAGGCAGTCCAAGGTATATTAATGATCACAACTGTGAGAAGGAAAGGTATGCACAGCACTCCTGGTTTGCACTACCCTGAATTCCTGTTTAAACAGGGTTGGTAAATTTCCTTTAGAGCAATGTAACCTTTGGACTGAGCTCAGCAAAAGGACTGTTCTGGTAACAAGTGAGCTCAAAGTAAAATGTCAGCTACTTTAAGGGTTTGTTTAAACAAGAAAACAATAGAACATGCTAGGTTAAACCAGCTCAGATCACAACGTTATCCGTTTCTCTTTTAATAAATGTGATTTATGTCTTGAGGAAAGAGTTGGCTGGTTGCATGCTATTTAAGACAGTCTGTAGGCAAGCAAACACCTCAGTCTCCAAGTTACCTGAAAGTCAGATAACACTCTAGCTGAAAGTAACAAATACAGAGAGATGTGTGCTACTGTAGTTTCATTAATTGTATTAAAAAACTATGTAAAAAAGTTCTCTCTATATGCTTGAAAAATGAGAGGGTTTTATGGCAGATGTCTTAACCGATACCCTCAGTGTTCTCAGTCAGTAATATCAAAGACCAAATTTAACACTAGAAGGAAAACCACAATTTTCTTTTCTTTTCCTTTTTTTTTTTTTAATTCCAGTGTTTAGCTAGATTCTTGATGGGAGCTGTGGGGTTGGCATATTTGTCTGGTGACACAGGTTCTTGGTATGATTTAACTATTGAAACAGAAAATTGTGGTCCTGCATTTGGAAAATAGGGAAGGTGACCTCACTGAAATTACAGTGAGATGTTCCAACATGTTAACATTTCATTTAACTTAAGGCCCTGGCTAACATTCTATTCAAGTCGGCTTTGATCAAAGTTGGACTTCTGCAAAAACTGCGGGAATGAAGGTAAACTCATTAGCATCATACCCTGTAAAAAAATCACATGTTGCTTCTGAAATCCACTTGAAAACTCCCTTACTAATATCCCAGTACTGATGACCAATTTATCATTAATATTTAAGTTTATAAATAGTTAGGCATGAAAGTATAGCAAAAGCTGCCTTCAAAAAAACCCTTTTTTACACAAGACTGCAATTTTCAGTTGTTTCAGCTGAGTTAAGTGTAGAATTTGAAGTGGGACTTCTTGCTAAGTTAAGGGCAGTCAGGATTTTTATAAATCATGACATTTCCAGACTGTGGAACCCAGATACTCGTGCCAGATTGGCACCACAATACCTCTTTTGTTATAAAATCCATGGTTTTTTGTGATATGCCCGGTATACCTTTGCTTAGAACAAGCTCCCAAACTTCCACAAATAGCAATTTGTGTCATTCCAATGGCTGCTTAATTCCTGAAAATACTCTGTCCACTACTGACCATGTACAAATAATGACTTCTCTTGTTTATACAGTTTGCATAAAATCTTTGTGGAAGGATGTTTATGTTTCTTTGCCAACAACATATTTTTATCACTGTGTATCTCCTAGTGGGGTCTGGAGGAGTTACAGGACAATTTTATCTAAAGGTATGCTTTCACCTAATTCTCCATATGCAGTCCCTAACTGGATCTTGAATGTGAAAGTTCATTAGTTTGTGTTCCCTATAGCAGTGGATGACCCTCAGCAGCCTCACACATAGAGTGTTGGCAGGATTTTCAGTTGTAAGTTTGATGTTAAGTGAGGATTTCTGGGAAAGAAGCTGAAAATAGTCTATGTTTAAAAAAAATTTGAAGCACAGATCTATGATCTTTTTATGACTCACAATAAAAAAATAAACCAAATAAAAATACCAGGTTGAAGGAAGTGTAGGAATTTCTATTGAACTCAAAGATCTTAAGGGTCTTTTCCAACCCAAATGATGCTATGATTCTATTTACCTCATATTGTAAAGTGTCAGAGAGCTTCCAAATCCTTTCAGTAGTCAACTTCTTCAAAGGGTATCCTGTATGAGTGGCTAAAAACTTCAGAAATTGCTGGAATACCAAAAAAACACAGACTTGTACTACTGAGGGCCTTTTTACATGATTTCTACACACTGCCATACTAATACATAGGAATTTTAAGAAAGAAGACAATCTTTGCATTTTGCACTTAAACAATGAACATTGCCTAGAGGTAAGAGAATTTGGCCTATCCATTTAGACAATGTTGGTGATATTAGTTCAGATTTGAAGTATGGTGATTGTTTATGCTTGGTTGAAATGTCTAGAAGGAAGCAGAGGGAACACAGATATATGAAGAAGTCTGGCAGAAATCCAAAAAGTGCTTAAAGGAAGTGTGATAAATGGAATTATTCTGATATTGGTACTCAGCAGAAGGAGAAGTATGATGCAAATTTGATAAAATGGGAATTGGGATTTACTTGCATATAGTACTCAGATGCAGAGCCACAGGTGGATGATCGAGGTGAAAGATAATAGAAAAACAGGTGAGGTACATAGTGTCTTTATGAACACAATGTGAAGTACTAGGTTGCAGAAAAATAAACATGTGATTATGTAGTCATGCAGAGGTTTTGATGGTAGAGAAACAAAGGAAAGGATACCACATGAAGACAAGCACAAAACATAAGAGAACACCTAAATTAAGATTTTGGCTGGGAAACATGAATAGGTACTTGAGAAAAACTCTGAGACTGTTACAGAGATTATGGGGAATTGAGCTGAGAAAATGAATCTGAACTCACAGACATATAGGCAGAGATGTCAGAGGAGTTGCTTTACATGGGAGTAAAAAAGAGAGAGGTATTGGAATAATCTGAGAGGCATTGACACTGATTTTGTCTGAGTTTTTGTTTTGTCTAATCTCCTAGAAACTAAGTTTTTGCAAGTAGGTCAGTAATTTATCTTTTCTATGACTTGCCATTTTCAGTTGTTGGGAATAGCCCAGTCCAGCTGGATCTGTAATATTGTAATTGTTCCCGGGGTATGTTGTTTACACACACTGTGAATATTAGAGATCTGAAAGAAGCATCTTAACTGCTATTTTTTAAACCTACGTGTTAGATGATGTTGAAGAAGTGGTACACTTTAACTGGCTTTCCAAAACTGAAAATACTTCACCTTGTAGTGCTTGAATTGTCTTTGGAAATTCCTTGTTGCAAATGTTTCTCTCAGAAGCTCCTTGTATTTTGCGCAGTGTGAGAAAGGTAAGTATAGCAACTGGAAAGAAAATTGCAAAATCCTAGTTAGGCAAGGCATCTTGTTCTGCAATTCAGTATACCCATGCAGCATTGCTGCTCTGCTTGACTGCACTAGTAAGGACAAGCTGAAAAATAATTTGGGAATGTAGTTTCAAGGATATTCATCTTCAGGACTCTAGGAGTCATACTGATGACTACATACAAAATCATCTTTAAATGTTCGGAGGAGTAATAGCTGCAGTAGTTCAAAGTAAAGGTTTCATTTACACAAGATGAAATTTGTCCCTCGACAGAAGACTAAGACATGAGCTCCTTTGTTCTTAGCTTCTACAGGGATGATTTCACTTATTGTGTTCAGTCTTTATTTAAACACATCATCACATTTTTACAACAAATTACCAAGCAGCAGGTGGACTGCAATCCACTCTTTGTGCATACTCAGCTGTATTGAGTCTATTTAACACAGCTTCATTTAGTTCAGCTAAATTGTAGAAACTTGTGAACTTTTTGTAACTCGGTTTTGTCTTTCATTAGTCTAAGATATATGAAGGTTGAAGGTTACTGGAATGACTTAAGAACATGTTATTTCATTTATATGTGTTTATATGTAAGCTAAATTGAGTTTATTCTTGTTTTCTGTGTTAAATTGAAACAAAAGTTAAAATTTGACAATGAGCTATTATTAGTGCTTTTCTCTAATGTGTTTTTTTGTCCTTTTCCCAGTAATGTAGCTCTATCTATATAGTCATAATGTTAAAAGAACTTTGAAAAGAACTTGAGTGTTTTGAAGGGATAATTAGTTTGGAATGCTTCACAGCAGTTCCTCAATCTTTTTAGAAATAGTCTATATATTCCATAAGATAGAAAGGTATTTGTGAATTATAGCCATAGATTCAGGAGCAGGCATGATTTCATCAATAAATGATGAGCACTTTCTGTTGTAGGATGCATGTGGTCTCAGGTTTAACCTGTATATGTAGTAAGAATGAATAAAGTTTAAACACAAATAGTTGAAAAAAGTATGAAAATTGTGCATGTGTTCATGACTTTATGATTTGTTTGAATAAACTTCCTTGCTGATCTAGATGTGAAGGAGGTACAGCACTTGCTGAGTTTGCCTATGCTGATACTGGCCAGGTTTTCTTGACTCTCTGCTGGATATCCCCGCCTGTGACAGTGTCAGAAGCAGCTCCTGACTCTGTGCCTCTGTGTGTGTGAAGAGGAAGATATATCTCCATGCCTTCCATCTTCATGCTCTCATCACCCCGAGGTGAGAACTATTGCTCCATGACCCATCTAATGTGATTCCCTTATTGTCACAGATGTTGTTAACTAGACTTGTAAAGCCCACACAATTTATCTTGCACCACATGCATCAACCTGCTCTCGCAAACCGGGACTACTGCCCACCCCTTATCTTAACTTTTTATCATAGATTTTCCACACATAGGAGATTTCCAGCTCCAGACAGCTGCACAGCTTTCTCCTCTAGGACAAGTATATGCAGGCTACAGAGCTGCTGTCCACAGGATTCCTTACAACTTCAAATTAGAGGAGCTGAGGAAGGGAAATGAATAAAGACATTGTCTATGAACTTGTGCAAAAAGCTGAGTCCTCCTTCCTTTTCCCTTTTACTTTTTTCACCAATCCTCAAAGTGCATGTACTGAGCTGCAAAGTGCATGAAACACAATCCTGTAACTCAATTCTCACCCTAATGCAAGTCCACCCTTGCATTATAAATGCAAGAATAATGCTTTTGTCTTTTCTGTTGGCTGTGGACTAAACAATACTGAAGTACTAGTGAGATTAAGTGTTTTCTCACACAAAGAAAGTAATATTTGCATTAAATTTAGGATTAATCTACTTCTACAGTGATTTACTCACCTTAAAAATTAACTCTTTTTCTCTATACCCAGCACTTCCATTTTTTTTCCTCTTTTGTTAAGATTGTGTCTCTGACATGTAAGTCCATTCCAGTACTTCTATTCAGCTTAGTAGGCCTTTCTGCACAATGCTTGTAACAATATACTTTTCATTGCCTTTACCATGTGCTTTTTGCTGCACCTTCATCTCATATCCTATGTACTTTACTAATGATTAAGGGAAAGCAGATGCCTGTAGTTTATACTCACATTATCATGTGACAATGGCACTGTGTGAACTGGAATTGGCTGCCAAAGGATTCTGGAGTTCCAAATCTGATCCTGTGTCGGTGGGTACAGTCCAGCAAGACTTGCTTGAGCACTCATAAGTGTGTGATCACAGTCAGTGCTTTGAACATAAATCTGAAGGAAGAAAAAAAATTGGAAGGTGATTTTTTAATCATTAGATTTACTTTATTGTCTTCTTGATAGGAAAAAATGGGGCTGGTACTGGGAAAGTTGTCATTAAAATGGAGTGGCATGAAGAAGGACTATAAGAAAGAAGGAAGAGGGAGAAAGACTGCAGCTGGAGTAAAATTTTGCTGGACACCTGAGCTGCAGCATGGTAACATTTATCTTAGGAATCCTATTAGACAGCATGAGATTGACTCTATTTGACCCTCTAGGCTTTGGGACATCATATGTGTGCTTGTATCTGCAGTCCATGTGGAAATGTAGCATTGGAGGTGTTTGGCATAGATGCTCTCCCATACAGCAGTGAGGGAGCTGAACCTGATGTGCAGCCTAAAAAGCCTTTCATGTTGATTTCAGTTAACCATCAGGATAAAAACTGAACCACAGTTTCAGGGACACTTTGGAATTACATTGACTCCAATTGATATTAAATTTTCTCCAACTGCACCAGGTTTAGACTCTTATGCCTCCAGGAAGTCCCATTAACAACCATGAAAAACATCTTCCTGCCCAGATCCAGTACTTGCCTCACACTGCTTGTATACAACGCTCAGGAAATGAGAGTATCTCCTCCGCATGTACTGGCCGAGCTCATACTGCTGTTGTATGCCAAGCTGTAGAAGTAACACAAGAGTGTAAGAGGCTAAAGAAATGTGCTATGCAACCAAAAAAGAATGCAGTAATATTTGATATAATTTTAATAAAGACCATTTTCCTTTTCAAAGTGAAGTAGGAAAGAAGACATGAGAAAAAAGTAGAAAAGTTGCTGCATGTACGGTATTGGATAATGTTAGACATGACTCCTAGTGGATGAAGTTTTGTATTTTGCTCTGTGGAAAGCTATGTGTATGTTTATCTGAGCTAGTGAGACTTAAAGTAGGCATAGAGATGTTCCAACACCATCTGTCTCGTTTCTACTCTACTGCTGTCTCAGAGCTGATTAATTGGGAATGCAGACAGAGCAGCCACCTGTCCATGAAGATACATCCAGGATATGAATCCCTTAGAGTTTCACCAGTGATTCCTTATGGGGGGTACAATTTTAGCCTGGGCAAGATCTAATTTTTTGGAATAGAAGACTTGAAATAAAAGTCCTCCAACCCTTCGGGCATTTTGCTGCAATAGTTAATTATTATCTTCAGTTAAAACATTAGATTTTTGATTCTTGACTATGTTCCCAACTTTCAGTCACTGAATCTTTTTACACTCTTGAATAACATTCACCATCACAGATCTTCTTCACAGTTAAACAGTAATCCATAAAATGAAATCAAGTCACTTTATCTCAGTGTTAAATTATCTAATGACAATTCTCTACCCTCAAAGCAAAATAGGTTTTTCAGTCCCAACATTCTAGTAACTCTTAGCTGAACATCTTTCAACTTACCTACATAATTTTCTGACATATGATATGAAATCATGTCACATGACATATGATCATGAAATCAGTCAGGTTGAAAATGACCTCTGAGATAATTGAGTCCAACTATTACCTAACACTACCTTGTCAACCAAACCATGGCACTAAGTACTGTTTCCAGACTTTGCTTAAACACCTCTAGGGCTGGTGACTCCACCACAATCACACACAGTGTCCCTGTAAAAGTCTCTATATTGCCATCTTTTCACTTCTACCTGGTGTTTCCTGGCCGAAATTTAAATATATTCCACTTTGGTCATGTAATAATTCCTATACACTGGGATCTCAAGTGATTATTCATTGCTTCCTAAAGCAATTTTCTAAGGCATGGGATCAGAGGATAATTCAGGCTGAAAGAGGCCTCAGGAAGTCTCTAGTCCAACCTCCTGCTCAAAGCCAAGTCAGCTATGAGGTCAGACTAAGTTACTCAGGACCCACTGTGTGTGCATGGGATCACCTCTTTCTCTTGCTGGAACTATGCATCCAGTTTCCTAGGGTATAGGTGTGGTTTAGGCTTCTGCCCTAACTTGCCTAATATGCATGTTGTGAAGTCCTGACACCTGGGTCTTGAAATCTTCCAAGCCCTGGAGCAAGCTGGCAAGGATTGCTAAACCTGCATAGTGTTTATATGGAATGACTGAGTCACAGCTGAATTGGGAAGCTGGTCTGTTACTCCTGTTTCTTCAAGGGAATTGACATGAGCAGAAATAGGCCTGATTTTGCTTTGGAGATCAGTTTTGCCTCTTAAGAACAGTGGGGAAAGGAACCCCTCAGGTAGTTTGCTCTGTTCTGATTTTGATGGAGGCCTGGCCTAGGAGAGAGACCCGCTGCACATAAGGTGTATGTGCCTAACATGTAACACAAAACACATCTCACAGTCTGCCTCTACATGCATTGTAGCCATTTGTCTGGACAACCAGACTTCTGGCACTTCTAAACTACTTCAGGGAGACTGCCAGGTTTTGACTGCTGGGCAAATAACTAGTAGCTTTTGCCCATCCAAATAATATAGGCTGGGGAAAAAGGAATGAAGCACAAGTACCCAGACACGGTGGGTCCTTCTGGTGGGAGAGGAGCAGAAGTGGGGTTAAAAACACTCAGTGCCCAAGTATTGCCCTTCAGTCTGGTAGCACACATCACCCTTGGCTCCATTTGTAAGACATAGCAGCTCATGAAAGTGACAGTTGAGGCAAGCACAGCCTCTGTCCAATACAGCATCTCTGGTTGTTTCAGCTGCTTTTGGTTACTACCAACAGCTGATTCCACAAATGCCTGCACTAAAATAGCTGAGTGTTAAATCAGTTTTCTTAGGCATAGCATGAGAGAAGTTACTGCTAGGACTGATCTGAACAGCTCATGAGTTAGGATGCACTCCTATTCAGCAGAGATTGAGGGAGAGTTGTGTCTGTTAGCACTTCCACCACCTTATCCTACCTATAGTTAAAGCTTCCTGTATGGTCAGAGGTGAACTGAGATGGTCACCAGTGCCTGGCTCCTCCCAAAAGACTCTAGTCTGCAATCAAAAACTCAACATATACTGACACTAGACCAGAACAGGCTGACTCAGTTTCATTTAAAATTAGTCAGTGCTGTTGCTGTATTTTTCTAGTAAGTTTTTTTGCTGTCCTTAAATGGCAACTTAATAAGGGCTTTCTCGAAATGAAAGCAAAGTTCCAACCCCCAAATATCAACACACCATCTCCCAATATTTCAGTTCTTAGCCCAGGTAAAAAACCTCACCTTGGTAAGTTGGCTATATCCCTGTTGTCTTGCAATTTCTTTGTGCTTATCAGTTGGAAAAAACTCCTGTGGGGTATGCTCACCATGGCGAAATACCTGATAAAACAGATGAAATTGCTTTTGTATTGTTGGTATTTTTTGTGGTGATTATGACTAATTAGCGTAGTCACAAGAAATATGCAATGACAGTGAGTACTGTATCTGACAGGTGCTAAGTATATTAATGGTGCTTGCCTTTAGTTTAGATAGCTACATTTCCTGTTCTTTTTTTGGCGTTTGAGAATAAATTAGCTCAAATAAATACTTGCAAGTTATAAAAACTACAGGATACCCTGTTATATTTTAAAGAGATTTTATGTATTTTAGGAGGTATAGACCATAATATTAAATAAAAAGAAAACGAACAGAAGCATATAAGTAATTTTGCAAAAATATTTGACCATTGGTACTTTGGTATGACTAAGCTGGAATTCAGAAGGAAAAAACCTAAACCATTACTCGAGATAACAGTTCTGTGGCTGACTGCTGTGAAGTTCTCTTACATGGCAGAAATTAGCCTTAAAAAGTCATATGTTGGCTTTTTCACCACAAGAGGTGATAAAAGTGTTATCTAATGTGTAAATACATGCCAAATTGTTGCTCTTACAACACTGAACCTGTTTTGGAATTTCACTTCAGATAAAAGATGTATTTATACTAGTACATTGGATTTTTTCATTTGTACGATGAATTCTTTGCTTCGTGTGCTTTGCAGCATAATTCCTGTAGATATGTGCCTTTATATGATTCTAAAATTTTAACACCAGATTTTTTTTTTAAAATTTCTTAATCCAAGCAGGGAGAAATGTAATCAAAACTGCAGGACAAAAATGATATAAATGATTTATATGTGTGTGTGATGTTCAGAATAATATTCAGGCTTCCTGCAAACAAATGGTACATCATAATCATTGCAAACAGCATTAACTTCAAAGTGCTGGTTTCTGGGTTGCTTGTTCAATGTCATTGTACACTTGTTTGAGTTTCACATACTGAAATTTACTTTGCATGTAAATCTATTGAAACCACTGGAAAAGTGGAAAGTCTTCCACGGTAAAGAGGATTTCTGCACACTTGGTATTTACTTATGAAATCATCTTTTACATTTTAAAACAGAATCCTGTGTTATTTTTCTCTTAGTGCTATAAAATAGGCATTCTATATCCATCCAGAAAGTAAGTTCATCTAGGAATGCACAAAGGAGACAAAATGATAAAATCTTATTTAAAATTGACTTTTTTTGGACAATGCACTAATGAATTTTTAACATGGAGGTAACATTTAAATATTTGAAAAGGTGCCCCCTCCTCCCTGCCCTAGAGTACAAGAAGAGTAGTAAGTGACAGGTTTTGAAGAAATTTAATTTGCCCATACTTACTAGGGACACAAACTTCAGTTTTCTTTTAGCTGTTGTTTGGTGAAGAAAGATGCAGAAAAGACAGAACATGAAGCACAGGCTCCAGATTCCACAGACCAGCTGCCTGGCTCTCATCCTGAGGGCAGCTTTCAGCTGTTTTGCACACCAAGGTCCCTGGCTGGATGTGGTGATACAGTAGATATGTGGCTAAGAGGGGTGGAGTCAGTTGTGCTTAGTGAAATCTGAGAGTGGGCTGTGAAGTTGTCTCCTCCTGCCTCTATCCCATTCTAGGGTTAGTGCTTTTCAAGGAACTCATGAAATGAAAAGTGTATTTCGCATTTGTACTCAGATTCTGTGTCCCTTTTATAGCATGGAGTGAAATCTCTGAGCCCTCTAATTCCTGCCCCTGGCAAGGCAGGGGAATGTAAAGAGCTTGAGGTTTCCTTCTATTATTTAACTAGGATTTAGTATTGGTCAGTCAGCCTTCCCAAACAGGAAAATGCTGTGGATTTCTTACTGTATGCAAAAGAGCTACTAAACCATTTGCATTCCTAGTGCTTCTCTGAACACTTTGTACTTAGAAGGAGCAGTGCTAACAAATGTCCTTTTCTATATCTCTGGATTTTCCCTGGATTTGGCTGTGATTTGTAGGAGGAATAAGCAACAGAAGGTTTTGTTGCAAAGGAATAGGAATAAGCCTAGATTTATTGCAAAAAATATAAAAATCTATAAATGAACTTTTAATCTTTTTAGTAGTTTGGCTCTGTCTCTAGTGGCAAAACATGTGACACTGGTTTCTAGAACTATCCCCCAGAATTTCATACAGCTAGTTAAATTTTTAAATTTGAAATTTTTCTTGCTGCAAACACTCTCATTGGTATAATGTGCATATAACAAGAGTTGTTTCTGTCATTTCCCCAGTGTATTTTAAATGAGGAAAAAAATCTAGCTCAGAGACACTGTTGAGAGAGACAGGATTTATTCTTGCAAGTTGTTGATCTATGTTCAGTCCCACTAGTGTTAATGGAAGTCCTGTTAATGTGTCAAAATTGCGGGTGATTTCTAAGTCAAGAAATCAAATCAAATGCTCTCTGTAAGAATTTAAAACAAATTACTGAAAAAAAATTATCATGCTGCTACCCAAAAAAGTTATATAATCTCAAGCTAGTTTAAGGCACAAAACAAAACTTTTCTTGTGATTATTAGATAGAGACTTGTCTAGGGGGATCAGTTCTCCTTCCTGAGGTAACGTTGTTGCATCTTTCACATCTGTCAGAGCTGAAGAGATTCCTCTGTGAAACATCCAGAGGTCACATTTTCATTTCTGACTTTATCTCTGACAATTAAAGAGATTCAGAAATATAAAGATGTGGGGAGTTACCTACATTTATTGAGAAAGAAAATGCCTTTTTTTTTTTTTTTTTTTTTAATTTGGAAGTACCTGGGGGGGACATATGGGTCAACTGATTAAAGCTATTCACACCATGTATTCACACCCTTCATACCTCAAAAATTTCTCTGAAAAGTCTTTGTTTTACTGTTTCTAGAGAACATGGCATTAGACATCACTCCTAAAATACACTGCTCTGCAAGACAAGATTTTTAAATAGACCAACTCATAAAAAATAGGCAAGCTCTCAGAACTGCAAGATTCCCTTCAGGTTATTCATATACTGTAGATATGTCTAGGAGGGATTGCAGACCTACAACAGAAACAGAAAGATTTGACTTTCACCTTTTCAAGCATCCATTGCCTCACACTTTCTGTGAGACTTCTGTAACTAGGAAGGTAAAATTATTCTTACTTTGAGGATGACAAAATATTAGTGTAAATATTAGTGTAAAAAATGAAATGTGAAAAGATATTAATGTTAAGGCTGGTACTTGCTTTCTTTGATCTGATCTTGATGCTTCTAATTCTGTGAGAAGAGACATATAAAGGGCTGGAACTGTTTTTAAGTACACCATGTTGATTAAATCTGTTCCTGTTGAAGGTCACAAAGGGAGAATGAAACAATGTGCTGTGCCATGGTGAGAGGTGTGTAAACTATAGCTGTTCCAAAGTCAAGGTAACTGCTTCTTTAATAAGCTTGCAGTCTGCGTTAAAGCAAGAGCTGAAGGTGGAAGAGAAGATAATGATAAAGGTAATAACTGTATCTCTCTCACTTCCTTGGGAGTACAAAGGACAATATATGAGGTGTAGATCACGTGCCTTTATCTTACCAATAAACTTGATGAAATATTTATGGGATCATGATAAACTAAATATTACTCAGCAAGTAAAAGTACAGCTTTGTGTTGTGTTCTGTACCGTGATATCTAAAGACTGTTAAGAGATGCTGCTGGATCTTTGACATTGTTGAGGGAATGTAAATGTTCATTAACAATGCTCCAGTGTGTTAAAATTGTTTCATGGTTTAAGTGCTAGTATTGTGTTTGAAAGCTTATTAATCCAAAGAACAAAATTTGACCCTCTACCCCAGATTACAATATGAAGAATCCTTTCCAGGCTGTGATGCTTACCCCCTCCCCTCACTTTAAAGTGTAGGGTTAAATCTGTAAACACAGGGTAGGACTGGACTTGCAGCTTGAGATGCTACTTCTTCACTGACAATGGAGAAGGATCAGAATTGGTTGAAGATATAGTGATAAGCATGTTAGAAGAAGACTCCAGTGTAGAATTAGTGTGAGGAGAAGGAGGCAGGTGGAGGAGGATTTCAACCTGCCCACCCTGCCTCCCCTGCCTGAAGAGACTTCTTAGTGGGATTGTTACTCCAGCCTCTGGTGTTGAAGTCATGATTCTGTGGCTTCTGCACAGTTTTGATGTCCATATGTCTGCTTCCATGACTTTCCCTCATCTTTTTTTCTAAGCTCCACTCAGATCACAGCTATATGTGTCAAGAGAGTTCAAGGTTTGCTCTGGTTTACAGTGTACGTCTCTGTCTCCTGCTTACACGCTTTGGTTAAATGATGAAGAAAAGTGATGGTATCATTTCTTCAGCTGCAATAAATTAACAGAATAAAAAAACATCCAACTCCAAGACACTGGCTGAATAGGTAAATAGATAGGAATCAGCTGCCTTTATTTGGCTAATGCTTAACATAGACTTCTTTGGCCCTTTGTGCTAGGAAAACAAAGGCATGTCATGTCACCATGCCTTGCCTCAGGGCACACTACCCCTGCCTCAACATGAATTCTGCCTCAATCAGATACACATTTTCTGTTAATGATTTCAGTGCTGGCATGCAAGAATACTCACTCAATAATACTCTTTTCTGCACATTTTCAATCTGAATTAGAAGCATGTCCAGCTGCTTTGAGGAGTTGGCTCAAGTAAGGCTTGTTATGAATATCAACAAAATGGAGTACCTTTGTCCTGCAAATAAAGTGATCTTCACTGGCAGCTGGGGCTCTTATGAGCTATGCATGAAGTCTGTGTTACTGCTGACAGAATACATCACATATTGTCCCATACTCTCTGGTCCTTCCATGATATGCTGCAGAAAAGAGGAGAAGGCAGTTGGGATTTGTATGGAATAGGCTGTGGTTGTTCTCAGACCATTCAACTTCTAGGCAATTGCCTTCTTTTTGGGTTCAAAGCCGCACTCTTGATGTCACCTGAGACAAAGTATGTTTTTTCACAGTGGTCAGCTTCTTCTCCATTACACTGGTGCAAATATAGAGTAACTGTTTAGAAGCTGATGAACTTATTCCACATATATTTTCCTTTAGCTTTACACAGCTCTTCTTCCACTGATGATGTTCTCAGCACCTTCATCTGGAGTTTTGCTGGACTGTAAAACTCCTGTTTCACAAATGTGGGCACTATCTCTCAGTTCTGTATGACTCATCATTTGTGGTCATAAAATGCACTGACATGGATGAATTGCCAGTTAAGATGCAGTTTGGTAGTTGTGTTTTACAGATGATTACTGTAATATCAGAACAAAGGGGTTTAGCTGGCAGTATTCCATAGAGTGGTGGTGCTTGTTTTGATCTTGGGCCATCAGCGAGTCACAAACCTGAATTTTTTTGCAGTGCAAAATTCCATTATCCTTTTTTTCCCCCAAATTCTGTGAACAAATTCAAGTAACCTTGCCTGAGTGTGATGGATGACTGTATCCTGTAACCAGACTGCCACTGCAGGAAAGAAGTAAGGGTTGTAGCAAATGGCTAGGAGATGGAGGCCTTTACACCCCTGACACTATGCAGTTATTTAGACTTGCTAATGGGTTGTATGGACCAACATGCTGCAGGATCATGCTGTTTTGACAATGAGAGATGAAATATTACTTGTACTGAAAGAACATTTTCTTCCAGCCAGCCATCGCCACAGCTGTCTAGCTTGGGAATAAAGCAGAAGTGTTTCATGCAGGTGCTGACATCAGTCCAAACAACCTCCCTGTGTGTAATCAAGCATCAAGCTATTGTCCTTGTGCACCTTGGAATACCTGAGGGGTTTGGGTTGCTGCTTTCTTTAAATTTTAATAACTATATTTAACTTTGAGATAGGCTACAATAACTATGATTAAAGCAATTGTTCTGCTCAGCTGGAATGATTTCTGATCATGCCCTAGCACAATGTTGCAAGATTTGAAATGCAAATATGTGGGAGGAATAAATGTTCTCTCATAAACTTTTTTATTTCTGTTGGAATAAAAAACAAAAAGTCATTTATAAAATTACCATCTGAGGTAAAATATAAGTCAACTATTTCTCATAAACATTGCATCTTTCTGGTAATCAGTGTGATTGACCCCTGTGAGTGATTTACTTTTTGGTACTTAAACCCTGAATTAGTAGTGAAGATTTAATAAATTAGCTGTTCCTTCAGAGCTAATTCCTCCCCCTCCTCCTTTCTGTTCTGTTCCTGTACTGTTACCATCTTTCAGAGACTTTGGATTCTTGGAGGTTTTATATTTGCTCTTCTTCATTTAAATCAGTAAAGCATTTTATGCTAGGAAATAGGCATGCTTTCATGGCACATTTCAAATCTTTTTCAATCATATATATTCTTGGGAGGCTGGTGATTTATTTAAATATTGCCATGAAAGTTTTCTGAATGAAACTGTCAAAACTGTTAAAATGGATGTCTGTGCTTTTATGTCACTACTCTATGTTTATTAATACTGACTAAACTGCCTGGTGATGGTGTCAAAGCTCTCCTTGGCATTTCCAAGGAAATTTACATTGACTGCCAATATGGCTGTTAGAAACAAACGGTATATTTTTCCTTTAGGTCATATGTCCAGTTTCTCTCACTTTAAATCAAACTAAAATAAATATTGCATATCAGGGTAATAGAATTTTTCAAATTTTCCTTCAATTTAGAAATAACAATGACTTTGTTCTGTCAGGCATCTCAATCGGCCTGAACAAAGTACCTTGAATAATGTCCCATTTTCTTACCTACTATAATCTTGTGTTGTCCATATTTGTCTTCACAGACACATCCATAAAGAGCACAAAAGGTGTAAAATTGCCTTTTGCAGAAATATGGGACAAGCTATCCAGAGGGCAATAGATGAAATGGATAACAGACAAAATGGTACTGGCAATCACTTTGTTGCTTTGTTTTGGGATAGGGAGGAGAGAATAAGTTGTGTGTGGGAGTGGTAAAAGCTTCAAGGACCTAATTTTATAGAGAAAGGAGTGCCAGTAAATGGAAGATGCACCTAAAATCATGCAGGGAATTGACCAAGGCCTTTCTGAGCTGCCACTGCTGAGAGAAATTAATGTTACCTTCAAATACCAATAATTCTTGGATACATCCAAGCTACCCATTATTTAGCAATTTAGTTGAAAATTATAATGTGGGTTTAGTTTTACAAAGTATAGGTTTATTGGTTTGATTTATAACATGTTGAGCTTTCCAAGGAATTGGGGAAAGCCCTACACAAAGTAGAGAATGCTTTGATTTTTTAA
Source organism: Cisticola juncidis (assembly GCA_013400215.1). Classification (NCBI taxonomy): domain Eukaryota; kingdom Metazoa; phylum Chordata; class Aves; order Passeriformes; family Cisticolidae; genus Cisticola; species Cisticola juncidis. The sequence goes on along the minus strand of VXBR01005646.1, from coordinate 1,019,800 downwards.
CCCAAAGTACATTGGATAACTGTAGCAAAATCCAGGCTATTCCAACAGTGTAACAGCCTTGGGCTTTGATAGAAGCTATTTGATTAGGTGAGGGCAAAAAGTGGGTAAGTTTGATGCGTCAGGTAATGGGAAAAAAAGCTACCCAAAGGAATCCTGAGTTTAAAGGATACATGGTTATGTTTGTGTTCTGATTTACATCAGTAGAAGGAAGATGGTAGCCCACAAAACAAATTTCCTTTTGATTTACAGTTTTCCAAGCAGGAGAGATTTGGTCAGCATTCCACATGTGATTCTGCACATGCTTTCCACACACACAGAATAGTGAATAATTCATAACATATTTCAATTAAACGGTGAGTCTCTTCTGCCTGGATCAGAGGATGATCTAAACTTAATTAAAAGCAAACAATGAGAAAAATACAATAGCATGAAATGAGAATTTATTTTAGTGCAAACCAAAGAAAAACTGTATGTCTAAACATGCATGAAAACCAAGAAATAGTACAATAGCTTGGAGAATATTTGCCTTTATCTACAGGCACCTCAGATAAATATTTTGCAAAAGCATATTGCCATCTAGTGTTAAAGTTTCTTTTGTTCATTGTACATTGGACCGCTGCAGCTGCTGTAGGTGGACACTTCTGTGAGAATCATTGGAAGTCCCATAAAGTGTTGAGAAATGCAGAACAGCTTTACTGCAATCAGACATTGAGACTACACGGCCACATTTCCAAATTTAAATAAAGATTAATTTAAATCATTTTTCACTCTTTTAATTAAGGGTTTAATTAAGGGTTTAATTAAGGGTTTAATTAAGGCTGGAAATATATATGTCCCCACCAGAAGTTAAGAGTTTGTTTAAGTCAGTGTCTGGTTTTTCTTTCAAGACTGTGAGTAGTGGTGAAAAACAATGCTGTGATTTTTATACACTTAACTCTTAACTGTTATTAACTCTTAAATAATTTTCTCTTTGTATGTTTTCATCTGTGATGTTATCAGCATTCAGCAAGAGAAAGAGGCTTTTGGATTAATTTTACAAAGGAGAAAATTTGAGTGGTCACAGGGATCAAGCTGAGGTAATGTAGTTTCTTCTCTTCCTCTTTTCACATAGTTTGTTGGGGTTTTTTTTCTCCTCTATGCCCCTCAGCTCTCGGTTTTACTTAATGTAAGAGAGAAAGTCCATATGTTTTATTACTGATAGTATTCAGTAAAGATGACGTAGCTTTCACATCTCTCTTTCCATGTTTTATTTTTAATTTGAACTAATTTGATTCATAGCAATGACTTTCAGATAGAGAGCTGAAGATTAGAACTTTATCAGCTTGCTGGAAACACTTCCTCCAAAAAAGAAGTTTTACCTCTATGACATCCTGCTTTGTGGATGTATAAAACTTTTCTGTACTTCAGTGATTGAAGCTGTATTTTGTATGATGTTTAAAAAAAAAATAATCTAGAAACATATAAAGAAAGTTCCAGTATATCTAGCAACACTACCTTCTCTGTTAAGACATTTTTTTCAACTGATGGTAAGAAACAGATTTCAACCATTCAGACTAATGTATTTATGTGGAACCATTTGCTATAAGATGTCGGGTAGGAAAAGAAAAGGAATAGGGAGAGGTTCACTGTGCATTTCATCATCTGCTCACCTTGGAAAGGTAAAAGTAAATATGGACTTTTATTCATTTCCTAACTATGTATGTATGTATACATTAACTATTGGACTGCTACTACACTGGGCTCTTTTCATCCCGAGAATGAGGAATGAAGAAGCATCCTTAACTCTATGGCAGGCATAGTTTCTGTGCTTGCACTGGGACAGAACTGTCCAAGTCAAGTTAGCAGCCTTTCTTGTGCTTGGTATTTTGACTAAACCATTATAAGGAGTCGGTTTGGTTTCATGTTAAATTTTGTTTGTTGTTGAAAAATCGTGGTTGCAATGGAACCCATACACTTCCATATTCTATTTTCTTGTCTTTATCTTTTGATACATAGCTCGGATCCTTATATACTCTTTTTAAGCAGCTAACATTTGTTGATTGGTAAGTTTGTAATTTCTGGCAGATTTCATAGCACTTTCATAGCACCTCCTATCAATAATGCTCTAAGAAAATAACTTCCAAGATGGTTTTTTCACTTTTTTCCCCTTCATTGTCACCTTGTGAATCTACAAATATCTAAATCCCCCTGCTGTTTAAATTTTATTTTCCTGGAAACAACATTTTGGAAGTCAAATTGGAAGTCTTGGTATGGCTTTGATTTATCTGTAATCTGTTTAAAAAAATCTGTATTTTATTGAAGTTACCGTATCATACACATCAGGTTTTGATAATAACAAAGGTCGTCTTAGACATTTTGGGTAAATTGCAAGTAAATGCAATAAAAATATATAATATATATTATA
>VXBR01005646.1:981471-1017341 GCA_013400215.1 Cisticola juncidis | reverse complement strand
ATATATATATATATAAATTATACGTATTATTTCTTTATTCCTTTAAGGAAATGGGGAAAGGAGAGATATCATTATGCATTTCTGAGTCACCACCTATCTCTAAACCCATGGGACAGTCACAATGTGTTCTGTGTTCTATATGTGTTCATATAGACATACCTGTGTTCTATAATGGCTCCAGATGTATTCTGTAGAATAAATGACACTATGGAATTACATCAATGGAACATTGCAGAACTGTGATGCAAGTATTGCAATTTACTTTCAATGCATTTTGACTTGGCTGTTTTGTGCATTGGATAACTGAATTTCCCTTTCCTTTTTGGTCAGCTGTGGCCAGAGATTGTTGCTGCCTTCCTAACCGTAAGGTAAGAAAAGAGATGGCCAAACTTCCTATGAGCCATAGACTGAGATTTTCCTATGGCAAAGAGCCAGAAGATGCATATCTCAGAGACTTGAGAGTTCTGAGAGTATTTCTGAGGGAGGGGACAATAGCTGCGTTCTTAAGATCACACACTTTGCTGAGGGAAAAAGTAGAACATATATGCAGCTGTTTCTCAGCACTCTTTGTGCAAGAAGCTTTGTGGGCTTGTTTCTTCACATAGTCAAATATTTGGACAAACTCACACCCTTTATGTTCAATACTAAAAGATGAAATTTTGACCTGGGATGTCTTGTTGCTGATAAATGTATTGATTTCCAAGCACCAAAACATTTTCTCCATGTGAACAGATCCCTGCTGCACGAAGAAATGTCAGTCACATCAACAGTGTGAAAGTACATTGGAAACTGTGACATCTCCAACTGTGAAGCTGTGGGGAAAACTGTGCCATCCACTCGGGAGAGAAAGACTGTTAAATAAACGGCTATTATAACAGCCAAGGACTTAAGGAAAGGTAATTTTAAGCACATACAATTATGAAAGCAGGTGCATTTCGTGCCCTAAGTAGCAAACAAATGAAACCCATTAATAAAAAGATCTAGTCTGGTTCATCTGATTTTACCTTTTTGGTCTTTATGCTCTACATCATTAAATTACAAGTAGTTGTCTCCTCTTTGCAGTATTAAAAAAATACTGCAAAGTCAACAAACTGTACATGTTTTTAGAATTATTTTCCAGGATTAACATTCAAATAATGAAAAGAAGAGCAAGCAAGCCTAGATTTCCTGTCAGTTTTTAAATTACATGAAATATTCTGTACCAATTTATAAAAGATTATGTGTGGACCTCACTGATTAAAGTAATTTGGATAAATTATACAGTGTATTACTATTTGATCCAAACAGTCTTCTTCTTTTCATGATTTTTAGAGGAAAATATTAGGATTTCAGTTTTGTCCATAATATGTGCTGCGTACAAATGATGTGGGTTACCCTGGGAGAAAATATTCTTTTGAATTTGCCAGCATAAAATAGAAGTCTAGGGTAAACTGGAAGAGGACACTGGAGTACAGACATACTTATGGTATAATATGTAACAGTGATTATCTGATTGAATGTTTTTAGTTTCTTACACAGAGCTGCAGCATAACAATTGTGTTACAGTGAAGGAAATGGAAAGGGCTGGTATGAGACAAACTGTGGGACAAACTGAGGGAGGAGACAGTGAAGAACCACGTTCTTTGGCAGTGCAGTACTTGAAAGGATGACTTTTTTTAAAATCTCCTACTGTATGCCAGATTGAAAAGTCCACATGTCAATAATATTTTGAAAACTGTTTTAACTAATAATTGTCTAATAATTCAACTAGTGTTTATTTTCTAAGTTGTTTCTTTTCTTTTCAAGGATAATGTCCTTCCTGGCTATGCCAAAATATCTGACAGGTCCTATAACTCTAGAAATTGCTGTTGTAGGCTGTTCTGAAGTAAGAGCAGCCTTCCATATTGCAAACTAACTTTTCACAAAATAACTTCACTACACACAAAAAAAAAAAAAGGCAATAATGAGAAAGTACAAGTCTCTCTGAAGTGCTGCCCTTTTCTGAAGTCTTTGCAATTGTGACCTTTGTGATTTCTTGCTGTATGTGACCACTTTTTCCTGTGTCAAATGGGGCCTATCCAACAGTCTCATCTTGCTCACAGCATCTCTGTAGTAATTTTCAGCTTTTTGTAACCTATTCTGTGTTAGTACAATGCACATCTCAAAGCACCAGCTCAGTCTGTGATTGCTTTTCAGATAAATGTTCTTTCAAAGTAAAATGTGCAGTTTCCAGAAGGTAAACAAAGTAATATCAGTTGTCTGCTGGACACTTACACAGGCCTTTTATCCACACCAAGACCTATGCACTTTTCACGTCAGCTCTGAATTGTGACTGAAAGCAACAAACTTGTGGTTGTGTAACAAAAATGACACAATATAAGGAAAAGTGTCCAAGCTGTTGTTCCTCAAACCATCCCTCTGAAATCCATTGAATACAAAATGACCCACCTTTGCAACTTTTGCATTGCCAACTTTCCATTACATCCTCTGAAAGATGGAATCGCCTCGTACACTAACTCTGCAAGCCAGAGTGATCTGATAAGATGGAATCAGGAGATTATGTTGTACAGCTCAATGGCATTGCCTGGCCAGTCTCTGGTTTTCTGCTGAAAAAAAAAGCAATTAAGGGGCAGTTCTTCTCTTCTGTTTTACTACTCTTGGCAAACTCTGTGTTTTACAATCTAATGCCAGGACACTTCCGCTTCGTGCCTTTTGTTCCCCAGCTGATGCACTCAACAAGTAAGGTTTTCACATGAAATGAAGCTCACCCTTATCCAACCACCTCACAGAACCACAACAGACACCGTGCCATTGCTCTTTCTCAGCCTTGGAATATAAATTCTCATATCATGCCATCTGCAGGGCTATTTCTGGTCAGCAATATTGGTTGATAACTTGAGGGCAGAAAGAATGGATGGATAGCACTGTGGTGTTTTCAGGCAACATTTGATGAGAACCCAGAGAGAGCTGAAAGAATTTTTATTGTTAATCTCCAAGTGCGAACGGAATTACCCAGGGAAACTCAGCCAGAATAATGACAGTTCCTGGAGATTTTTTTTTTTTTCTTAGCAAAAAGTGTGAAATGAAGGTACCTAGACAAATAATGAAGTACAGCACCTGGAAAAAGTGACCTCCATGATAGATCACAGTCCTTTTTTAAAGCAGGATATTCAACACTTTTGGCCAAAGTGTCAAAAAAAAGAAGATATTTAGTGTCTGTAAATGAGCTGACATGACACAGATTTGTCTGCTTCAACCTCACAATCCTTACCCCTATGTAATACTAAGCTTTTTCTCCCTGTCTAAGGACAAATTTAGGGTCTGTTTCTGAGCATTTCCTTCTTTCTTTGCATTCAGAAAAGACACTGCAATGCTTCCTAGCTCATGCTTGGCTGCCATCTGGAAATATCTCTGGAAACAGCTTTGTTTCACTGAGCTGTTTCATCTGTATTCATCATTATTTCAAAGCTTTTCTCTCTTTGTTTATTGATACTATTAGCATATTTTTTTTCCAGCTGAAAACCATCATACAATTACTATGTGGAGATTACTGTGCTATAGAAATGGTCTCCTTTCTTAGTATTGTAATACCCTATTTTTCCTTGGGTCTGAAGCATTAGTCAGCTGGTAAATTGGAGTGCCCACACTGCATTTCTCATCAGGCGATAATGTAATGGACATGGAGCTGGGTTTTATGGCCACTGATACCATTTTCAAGCTTCCCAACAGCTACTAACTCAAACTTTCTCTCTTGAGAGCAGAAATAATTAATCCAGGTTTTAAGTAAATAGAATTTTAATTTAAAAAAAACCCAGGTTGGTCTTCTATCTCATACACCTGTGAATATAAACTGGGGAGGGGGTATAACTTCTCCAGCATTCCCATATTATATTTTAAAAAGCTTTTCAAGTGATAATCACATCAGGATTGTCAAATTCCCATCACACATGCATCAGTTCCAGTTTCTTCACACGAAAATGAAGGCAAGAGAAGAGATGATTTGTTCATGGATTCCCAGGAGATGAATGAAAAGGGATTTCAAAGCCAGATATGTTGGCTCTCGGTTCTCTCTCCCATTCTAAAGCCTATGTTTTGGAAGCTGGTACATTCTTTCTGACACATTTTTCCCTTCTAAAGCTACCTATAATTTCACTTGCTGGGAACATGACTTGTTTTCAGTCCTTTGATGGCAGCAGAGAGAGGCCAAAAAGTTGAGTGATACTTCAATAATGAGATATATCCACTGCTTTATAGTTATTGTATAATACTCTGGATGAGTTACTCATGATTACGTCTCATCCATCCTATATTTTTAGCTTGGTTACCCTGACTGTCAAACTGGGTGACTGAATTAATTTGTACCCTACCATTAAACAATGATAGTTTCATTCCCCATAGCAATTCCTCAAACTGTTTCCAGCTGATCTTGTGGAATTTCTGTTTGTTGGTTTTGATTTTTAAATATATATCTCCACATCTCCACACTGCTCAAGATACAGTTCTTTTGTTCTCTTTTGTATAGCTGAAGTACACCTAGAGTGTCTGTGAACAGTGATATTTTTATCACATAGGAGATCCACTAATTATGCTTTTGCAGAAGTTGTATGCAGAGCTCCCCTCATCTCCTCTCACTTTTTTCAAAGACTTTTCAACTCTACACGAATTATATCTCCTACCTGCCTCTTTTTAAATATTCTTCTTGCTTCTACATCCCAGCTTTCATTTGTTTTATCATTTTCTGTTCAGCAGGCTATATTCCAAAAATATTGCTGAGACTAAAGTACAGCTGTATTAAAATCTAGTAGTGATATGCCTTATTGTCAAATGGCTGGTGTAAAAAATGAAGGGGAAAATCCCACAATCAGACCTATAGTAACACAATTTTTTTCAAGACTGGCAACATATTTTGCTTGAAGAAAGGGGTTTTAACAGTGGTCAGGCGATTTCCAAATTATCCTTCCTTGCTTTCATATTTTCCCCAAAGGACCTACTTCTCTTCACAGTTTCATAACCAGATAGACAGCTGAGAGGATTTTTTTGTGTGTGTTTTGCTTGATCTACCATTGCCACTTCAGAAATATCCTTTTTTATCCCACTAAATCATCCTAAGACACACAAGTCAGGAAAATGGATCATCTTGGTGCTAATGATGCCTGTTTCAGATGGCTGTAATATCCTAACTGGCAATACTCCTGGAAAATGAAAGGGCTCTTTTGTACTGCATATTAATTATTTTTACATAGAAGTGTAGATTTCCCCATCATCTGTTGTGAATACATCTAAAAATATGTTTCTTACAGTTTAAATTAGAAAGTTTAAATTATTCTGTTGTTGACAAGGTTTGAAATGCTTTACCTAACTTCTGCCTCCAGGAAGAATTCCTTGTTCTCCCCTTCTTGACTGCTAAGGTGAGAACTTTCAAGACAAACAAGTCCAATGCATAGTCACAATGCCAGGGAATCCCACTTTTGATTTTTCCCAAAGTCCACTAAATTCAAGATACCCTAGCAAAACCCTGCAGTATCACCCCAATATTTTTTTTAAAAAAAAGTAAAATTCTATCTCGCACACACAAAAAGTAACACTACAACAACTACAATCACTAGTGTTATTGTTGGAGGGCTTGTTGGTAATAAATGATGGGGGTCCTAATACCTATGACAATATACTAGAATAGAAGAAGAAAGGGCACAGGGGCAATCATGCACCTTTTAATATTGTTTTTGCTAAGAACTAGAATGCAACATAGGTTTTCAATAGCTAACCCATACTTTCTCAGGATAACACAGAGTATCTTCCATACAGGTCTTTTCTGGTTGAGTTCTACCATCCTCTGTCATCCTAGTTGCTGTCCATAATGATGGACAACAACTAAGATGCTGTGCATCTGCAATTTTACAACCATTTTTAATGCCAAAACCTGTCCAGAACAGTTCAGTGAAGAAGCATGTGTTTCTACTATGTCTGCAATTAGCTCATAACACACTACAGTAATGTCCCTTCAGGAAATAGCTGGTGGAAGGCTCCAATTCTTTGTTCTGCTTTGCAGCTCTCCTACTTTCTGACATCAAATTACTCAGGCGAGATGTTTCATTTGAATATCTATGGTATAAATTACCAGTGTTGTTCTTCTCTAGCATTTGCTTGACAAATTAATTACCAATACAGTTTTGTGCAGCCTGTGCATTTGCAAGGCTGTGTAAGGTAGCAGCTGAGGGTTCAGCTTGTATAAATTAATTATAGGTGCAATTGGCCTTGTATGAAAGTGGCACATAGAAGATTCAGAGCCGTTGCCTTTGGCTGTCGCTATGAAACACCTGCTCTTTGTATTTCTGATTGAGTCAGTGTAATGAGCAGGATTTTATCTAATAAGAGGGTGTGATATCTTACTCTGGGAAGAGTAAGAACTAGGGAAGGGATGTAACATTGGAAGAGACTCTGCCTCAGGTGCCTCTATTAAATGATGCAGAAGTGCAGAGAAGGCTATAATCCAACTTTATTCCCATAGAGTGTTGGATTAAATGGCATTCTGGAGATGTTAGAACTGGCTTAACTCAACTGATGTGGGGGAGGGCAGAGCTACATGGAGTTAGTCTATACTAACACTCCACTTGTGAGTGGGACTCACCAATTGCTGGTACCTGTGAAGCCTCCTTAGCTCTTCTGATATATCTGCTGCATAGGAGAGAGTCTTTTGGTCAAGGAAAATGAGAAAATGAGAGGACACAATGTAACTCAACATTGGCTTAAGTTCAGAGAGACATCTTAGCCAACACTCATGATTCATAGATTGTCCAGATACTCATTACTTTACTGAATTAGGACTATCATTTGTCTACTTTTTTCTCAGGAAAAAAAGTTTGAAAAATGTTATATATGTATATATAGTTTACCCGTTGCTCCGTTTTTTCAGATTGGGAAGGGGGAAAGTTTTCAAGAATTTTTTCCCTACAGATTTCGTCATCTCCTGCTTACCTCTCGACTGAAAGAATAATCTGTGAAATCAATTGGTTCCTACAGGAATGATTATGCACCTCAGGATGATTTCAGATGGGAAACAAATGTAAAGAACTTCTGAAAAACTAATAGCTTGTAAAATTTCAGATGTCCTTTGCAAAAATACATATATAGCACCTTAAAATAATATTTTCTGAGTGTGGCACTGCCTTTTAAGTGTTACCCAGAGCATAAATTACAAATATAAACATCAAAATTATAGCATGCATGAGCTTTTACAGTGAGACCTGAAGTGCTGAACACTGCCAAGGGGCAAAGTGCTTGACCACTCTGACCATATATTCTTTATTATTGAAAGTTTCCTAAGTTCCAGCTTGTGTCTATTGCTTCTCCTCTATCCACTGTGTAGCTGTGGAGTCTGACCATTTTTCTACTCCCTCCCATCTGACAGCTGTAAACAAGGACTCCTCAAGTCATCTCTTTTTATGTCTGGACAGAACAGGCTCCTGACAGATATCCCTCCCACCTACCCTGGTCTAGCCCAGGACTCTCCCTGCTCTAGATTATATTTAACTAATGCTAAAAATGCCATGTGAGAACTAGCAGTCTTTGTTTGTTTCAAAGACTGAGCCTAAGGGTGAGAAACTTCATATTATATTAATAATCTTTGTCCGTTATTGTATTAGAATGCCACCTTGGAGAAAGTAGAAAAAATCCATTTACTTCAGACTATTTCTATTCAACACCATAGAAAGGAGCTAAAATTTCACTGCTGAATTTAATGGGTCTAGGATTAAACATTCATATGGCAGAATGCTGATCTGAATGTGTTTTATATGTTTCTGAAGGGCTACCAGTGGGTGGCTTGAACTAGAACATTCTCAAATTTAATGCTCATTTGGATTAGGATATTAGGGTCAAAGTTTAGGTTCTAAGCAAATGTAAATGCTTTGAATTTTGGCATAGATGATGCTAGTTTGTCCTGATGTGCTACTGCTTATTCATTCTTCTCACAGAAGTGAACGGTTTGGGCAATTCTGGGCTGTTAAATCAGCATTGTATTTTCACAATGTGTGGAAAACCAAAAACTTTGGGAATTCCAGGTTTTGTATAGAAAACCCACAAAAAACACCAGCTGCACACTGCTGATTTGTAGCAACCCTTTTGAGTGAACTTCTGTCCAAACAACATGCAGAAATCCTAGAAAAGTAGGCAAAAAGGGTTTGCCAAAGCTGGGTAAATTAGCACAAGTGGTAAGTGGTTGTGGGTCAGTCTCTTTATCACCAGAGTTTGGATTGTACTTCAAAATGAGTTTGGAAATAAATGGATGGTAATAGTTCTTCTAGGCATGTAAATCTAGATTTTTTGTATAAACCGAACATGGGGTTTGTTCAAGGGAAGAAATACTGTCTGATTTCCATATGAAAGGCCACATACACCAGAGATAAGTAAGCCCTTTAAAATCAAGACACATTTTGTGCTCTACTCTCTAAATGCTAATATATGAAAAAGAAATGAGAGGTTCAAATAAATTACTTTGAGTGTTTGGAAGGAAGCTTTTCTTCTTGTTGGCCTTCTTTGAAGGGCTGTCGTTTCTGTATCCAGATCTGGACCTGCAAATTGTAAATACATGTGCAGGTATGTACAGTAATACATACAATGCAGAAATGTGGTACTGTGAAATGACAGTATGGATCCCAGAGTCAAAAATATGATCTTTATTCTCTGTATCCTGGTTTCACAATATAAATTTCTTAAGAAGTTTTTTTTTTCCTGAAACCTACATGGAACACTACCACTGGATGTTTTTAACTTTGTGGCCAGTTGCCAGTAATGATTAGTTTTAGACAAAGAAAAGCCTGGGGAGTTTTATCATTTGGTGATGAGAGGAGGGGAAATAGCATTGGTGTGTCAGGACAGAGACAGGGAATCATAGCCAGGACTAGTGTTCTCAACTGCTCTTTATGTGAGACATCTTAATTACCCCCTTGCTTTCTGTGTGATGAATTAACTATACAGCCCACATCCTCCAAGAGAAGTCTGTGTGGTGACTAGGATGACTCTCTGCCCTGACTTAGCTCTCTTTGAGTTGATAACTCTCTCTGAAGCAATTTTCTAACATTGAGATTTTAGGTTTAATAACTGAAATTTTGGTTGGTCAGGAATAGAGTTAGGAATAGTGCGAGTTGGTCATTGCAACATCAGGCCTGGCACAAAGCTGAAAGCATAAAGCTCCTTAGCAGTCATCCATGGGCTTTTCTGTGGGAATTCTGAATTTGGGCAGCAGCCTCCAGAGAGACTGGTTCTGAGGGAAGCACCTTGGGAGAAACCCTCCAGCAGGGTTCTTCCTAAAGAAGCCTATAGTCATAAGCAGCCTGAAATCAATCTTGAGACTTAAGAATTTTGACCACCTCTAAAAGCCTGACTTGAATGGAAGTCAGTACTGCTGCCAGCACATTGCACAAGAGGCCGCCTGTTTTGCACCGTGTCTGTCTTGAAGGCTGGGAAGTGATGTGCTCTTGGGGATGTAGGGGTAGTAGTCTACTGTGCATGTATCACACTTAGCCAAATGTTGCTCACTTTTAAAGATGCTGCTTGTTACCAAAAATAGTAATAGTGGTAATGATCAAAAACAGATAAATGTATAGAGTCCCTTTTCTCTTGCAGTCATGATTTGCTGCCATCTGGATTTTGTCACCCACAGCTTCTCACAAGAATCATGCATTTAATGCTAAGCTTGTCCTCAAAATGTGCTAGCCTTTGATGTGTTTAATTAAGCCTGGCTGTTTCTGCAGTACTGCCTTTACCTGTACAGTGTTTTTCACAAAGATTTTTTTTTTGCTTCCTGCAACCATTCATAGCCTGCAACCATTCCTACGTGGTATCTGTCCAATTATCTTTTATTTCTGAGGTTTTATGACTTAGTATTTTAAAGAGTCAGTTGGAGTGCTTGCTCATTTCTGAATTGGCTGTACCAGCTTTTTTTTTTCTCTTACTAAATTCTATGTAACAATTTTGAAGTTACAGTTTCTGGCAGTAGTGAATGTAATTAATGTAATTAATGTAAATACTTTGATAGTTTCCCTTCAGAACTCTTTGTTTTAGTTGGAGCATATAGATGTTGTAAGTGTGGCAAAACCACTAGGTGGTTTGTCAGTGTGTGTTTCTAGCTTAGTGTTGAATAAGGAGTTACACAAAGCCGTGAAGGTGCAGACTTCAGTGTAGAGAAGAGCTATTAAAGACTTTATTTTGAGCTCAACTATTTAGGGAAAAGTATTCCTCCTCACCTTCTCCATTTTTATCTCTGAGTTAGGTTTTGATACTTAGCTAACCTGTCAAGCTAGTTTTGTGTGAGAATGAAGAAATACACTAAAAGGATTGTCATGTCATTCTCCTAACACAGGAAAACAATATATAACCACAAAAATTCGAGCAGCAAAGGGATCAAAAAGACAGAACAAAAAAACCTGGTTTAATGTTCCCATATTCATGGGCTTCTATTCCTGTTCTTTTCCACTAGATCCCATGGACATTAATGTCAGAAGTAAGAGCTGCATGGATGGATAGCATAGGCTATATTCTAACCCTATGGCAATTTTTTTTTCTAAAGTGGTACTTGAGAGGATGAGGCTGTTAAGGATATTCCTGTAAAGAAGATGTGTAATGTTTATGACAGGAGGAAAAGGCTGTATGTTTTTTCTGTAGATATCAATATCAAATAATTAATTTTATTTTTGAGCTAGTATGGCTAAGAATTAATGTTCTGGAGAAATCTTGCCTGTATTTTTTATATCCCTGAAATGCTATTAAGCTGTCATAGGTAACTACGGGATGTCACATAGCCTTTGTATTTTACCCACTGGCTTTGGCTGTTTGGGTTTTTTTAATATATTTTACACTCTTGAATGCTTTTTACCTGTCATGGTTCAGAGCTTAGATTTAAAAAAAATATTTAGGAGGCTAGATGCCTTGTCTTAAACTTTTTCAAACTCCATTAACTGGAAATAGATTTTTATAAACTTCTTCAGTTTTGTTCAGCAAGGACTATCTTGAGTAGAACCTTTTAATATTTCAATCCTTTTATCCTGTGGAAAACAGGCATACCAAAATATGTAATATAAGTTCACTGTTAAGTTTTGAGAATAACTTTTGATTTCACTGATAAATAATAACTTATGTAACCTATATTCTTTATGGGAGATTTTTAAAGACATTTTAAATGCTATGTTTTGTAGATAAAAATTTGGAGATTGTCACTGCTTTATTCAAAGATAAAAAAAAATATTATACAGACCACTTTGTGTTTGGCCTTTCAATGTTTCAGCTTATTTCTCCTTGTAAGAACAATCTGGAAAAATATTTTGTTAGAGTGGAAGTTTTATTGGAATCACCTTTAAAACAAAGACAAGGACCCAGAGTTCTCATGGCCTTTTACCAAAGGCAGATTTGGGACTTTTGTATTCTGCCAATCACCAAGCAGTAGCCAAAACAGGGGAACATCTGTGTTTGCTTTTTCTTGCCAGTCTTCAGTATTACTGCAGTAGTTAAGGTGGAAAATCTGAAACTGCAATTGTAACTTACTCTCTGTCTCCAGAGAATTTTACCTTCTGTCCCCCGTAAGACAGTGACATGTCTTGCAGATGGTCTGTCAGCAGCCAAACATTTAGTGTAGCTGTCCATATAGCAGACATTCAGGTTGCAGGATATAATGTCCAGTTTTGTTTGCTAGACATTCAAATAATGGAACCACTGCTTTGATGTAAGGTTGCATAATTTTATGGAAAGCGAGAGATCAGTGCCATTGCACTCAGACAAAACAGCTCTGTCATTCCAGTTTTAGGGCTGTAGCCAGGTACACAGTGGTGTTTAATTTCCCTGAGTTTTGGGAATTAGCACTGTGTATTTCCCTTCTAAAATTATTAACATAACACTAAGGAGGGCTCCCTCGCAAGCTGGTCTGTCAGCAAAGATAATACAAACTGTGACACAAGCTGGAAACAAACAGTACTTATCACACGAAGGGAGAAAAAGAAAACAAAGTTAACTGCCATTGATTGCTATGGCACAGGCAGATGTTAAACGTACACAGCAGACAATTACAGCACAATTGGAATTATAGAGCTGGCTTCTCACCACAGTTCGTATTCATAGAGCTGGCTTCTCACACAGGAAACCTGGTGTGGGCAATGCAACAGGAAGAGGAACTGTTGTCCTCTTTCTTGTTGCCATGTGAAATGTTCCCTTCTCTGCTTCCATGGACTGTTTAGGTCAGGTAATTCATTTGCCTTCAGTAGAGATGTTAATTCTCTCTGCTGTTCTGTGAGAAATTCCATGCTTAAGAAGCAGAAAAAAGGTAGACTCTGAAAACTGGGAGAAAATCTCCGTGTCTCTGCTATTAACTGTTTGAGGTCTTCTGACTTCAATGTCCTTCCTCAGGCACCCTCCACAAATCTCTCTCTCCTAACTTTTCAGATCCAAAGTGACTTCCCATGATCACTGACTCACTGGAAGAAGTAGAAAAGACCTGGATGTGGATATCTATGCTGGCTCCTCAAATCTCTGTTCAGCTCTTTTCCAAATGAGCTTTGAAGATGGAAATCCAAACTCCTAATGAAGGTACTTAGCAGTACAGAACAGCTGTTTCTCACCGCTACCTGAAGACATTTTGCAAACTATATTCTAATATGTGTGGAAATGTCTTTCATTATTTTTAGTGCTGAAATATGACCTAATAGATCATCTTGGTATTTCTCATCCCCTTGTCAGTATCACCATGATCTGAGTTGCTGACCTTGTGGATGAAGAGAAGATGAATATTTCTTCATATAATTTTAAGACACTGTTCAAATTAGTGTTGAAAATTAAATGAAGACGAAAGAGTCTTGAGAGCGCTTCCTCTAAGTTGTCCAGCTGACTCCATACTTAGGAAATGATTGCTATTTGACAGCCAAAAAGTAGTTTCAAGTAGTTATTTAACTTAAGTCTTTTTTCATATGACCCTTCGCTAGTTGTTGGTTACTGGAACTTTCTCTCCTGTATGGAAGGGCTGGAGTTAATGTATACCAGAGTTTGAAATATACATATAAACACACACATGTGCAAGTGTACCTTCTTGATTCCATGAGTAACACTGTTAGGAGAAAAAAAGTTCACCTGCTTAAACTTGGCATGACCACACTTGCATAAGAAGCTGGTGTTAATTAACGTGTGACTGTGGAAGGGAGTGCTTCTGAAAGATGGATTGAGATGATCTCTGAACTGAATGTTTGCATTAAATTTGGCCTCAAAGTCCAAAGAGTACGACCAAGGCTGCAATCTCTTCAGCTTTCTATGTTTCTTCAAGCTGGTGTGATGTAATTTTGCAAGGCTGGCTAATATAATGAACCTTATCTGTTTTCTTCCAGCTCTTCTTGCAAGGCCATTGCAGAGAAACTGTCTATGCCAATTTTAAGGGTATGCACTCTTTGGCCCTTGTTGCACCATCTAGTTTGTTTCTGTCTGTATGGACTGCCAGTGGTTTTGGTTTTTCTTGACTGCTTTATGTCTGTCCTGTTTGGCAGAATGTATTCCTTTGGTGTCTACTAGGAGGGAGTAACTGTAAACTGAACTCAATAAATGGTTGTCCTACTCCCTGGGGTAAGCAGAAACCAAAATTACTTGTTTATCTTTATATGTTCAATCTTGTTCCTGTGGGATACTGCTGAAAACTAATACATAGCTTTGGTTTAAATGGATTTGTTGAGTGTGTTGGTTAAAATGGACATTGTTTCATATTCCCACATTTTACATAAAAGTATCTTTATAATTTGGTTTTCTCTAAAAAAAATAGTTCTATTTAATACGATCTGAATTTCCTTTGGCACCAGATGGCACAAAACATGAATTTTATCCTGAAATTTTATGTGTTTAGTGTATAGATCAATTGATACTACTTTTTCTTTTACTAATAAATTAAAGGGGTGGGGGGTGGAAATATTTGCTCTGGCATAGGAAATTTGAAATATAGACACAAGTTTCATCAAGATAAATTAGAAACAGATATTACCACAAGCTGCAGATCTCCTAACATTAAGACTTTGCATTAGATGGTCCTGAGCTGCACTCTGTATTTATGAAAAAATCTGTAGGTAGAGTAGAGGTGGTGTAAGATGTACTTTTACTTTAATAAAATTTTAGGACTCTTATTTTGGCACAGGTGAGCATACAGGTTTTTTTGTTGGGTTTCAGTTGGCTTTTTTGTGGTATTATTTTGTTTCTTAGGATTTTGTGTTTTGTTTGGTGTTTTTGTGGTGGTAGTTTTTAGGGGGGTGGGGAGTTTGAGGGGGTTTTTTTGTTGTTGTTTTGTTTTGTTATTTTATGGACAACTTCAGGTTCCTGGTATATGATTGAGTTTGAAATAATGAGGACCAGAAGATTCTACTTATTTACTACTCAGAGCAGTAACATTCATCTGAGAATCTGCATTATGACACACAGTGATGCAGTGGAAGCTCCATCTGCATCAGCTTTCTTTAAAAGTTTATGAGGTTGTTCACTGAAATAGTGCATTCTTGGAGAAAGAAACAAATGAATATATTTGTATGGTTAGCAGGTTTTGATTTTGCAGATAATCTGTGCCAGTCTTAAATGAATAAAGGTAGAAAAATGAACCCTGGCAGCCACATCTATATCCACAAGACAGTCCATGCAAGGGTTTCTAAAGGTCACAAAAGATTTTGTGCCCAAGAACAAGTTGTTCTTTCTGAAATACTGCTCTGTCTGGACTTGACTGACTGGTGAACAATTAAAAAAAAAAGAAAAGAGAGGGAGTTTGCCTGCTATAATTATATGTGAGAAATATCCTACTCAAACTTTGATTTGTAAGAAGATGACTCTTATGCAAGTATTCTACTTCTTGACAAGATCCTGAAACCTGTTCTCCCAAAGCCTGGAATGTGATCATTCCATTCAAATGGATCCTCTTGATTCAAAACAACAAAAGGATGGTTCTAACACTTAATTTTTAACAAGAGCCGTGTATTGCATTCAGGTGGTGATAAACCCCTTTCAGCAGCTCTCAGATGGCTGAACTATTTGAGCAGTTTTAAGATAGGAGTGCAAGTCTAGATCCTGATATGAGAATACTAACTTGAACACTTTCAGAATTTCCTGAAAAAGGCAAACGCTCCTGTCTGAAGGAATTATGGGGGCTGAAATGTTTTACACTTGAGATTTTGCACTGCAATTAATCAACAGCTTGTGTATATCTTCTCTGCTTTTGTGATGATGAGCCTCGACAGGTGAGCCTCCTGTGGACAGAAAAAATTCACTTTTCTACAATCAGTCTGTCATATTTTGAAGAGCACAAACTTAATTTTTAAAACAAACATCTGGAAATAGAAATGTAGTTTAGAAAAAATAGAAATATGAGGTCAGAGGCAACAGCCTTCCCCTAGCAGTCTATTCTGAAAGCCCAAAACTTTCCTAATAATAAGTTCACTCTGATAAGAAAAGCTCCAAATGAATTTTCTGATAAGGTTGTGGGAGGTAGAGACCACACTAATGTGATTCATTGCTCGATTCAGAGTGGCCTGCAAGCTGAGGGTGAAAGTTCATTCCTCTGCATGTCAGTGTGGAATATGCAGTTTGTGAGGTGACTGGGGCACTTTGCCAAAGAAAGGGTAGGGGTTAATATCAGTTAATTAATATTGGAAGGATAAATGAAACAATTTCTTCCTAAATGCCTAGAAGTAAAACTGTGACTCCCATGAGTCAGTGTTACAAACAAAGCTTGAGCAGCATCATAGCTCCTCTGCTAGAGGGAGGTAGAGTTGCAGGGAGATGAGAGTTGTTGGAAATAAGAACAGAGGATGTGTTTGTAACAGGATTTGCTTGTAAGAATGGCTATGAAGAGCAAATGAGGTTTAGTATTTACATGGGAGTGTGCTAAATGTTTAACTTGCTGAAGGTCATTATTAGAATCAGATTAGAATTGCACTAGACCAGAATGAAGACTATTTATTGTTGGACTATGAGATTCAGCTGTTAAGACAAGACTGGTATTTCCAGGAGCAAATGTTGTATCCCCATTATGGTGGTCATGCTCAAATTAGTTCTGTGCATGGAAAAGATTTGTGTTTGAAGAAAGAGCTGGCAAAACAACCAGCTTACATGGACCTGTGTGAGTGGTAAGGATGGAAATGCCACCCATCATGCTAAGTTTGTCCAATGCTTTGAGATACAGCAATGAACTTGTAGCTTCCTTTTTCCTCTAAGATGTTCCATGGGACTGCTAATGGGAAAAAGTGAGCATCATCTTTTATATCATTCCAATGAGACAACTGGGTATATCAGGTATAAATTTGGTAATTACAGTGTCTGAGAAGCAATTTATTACATAAGAGTCCAGATGTCTAAGAATGGCTGCTAGAAATTTCCAGAACCGCAGCTCTATCAGATATATTGCCTAAACCAAATGCTTGTGTCACATTTTACTTTAGTACAAGTAAAAAGAAATGTTTTATATGTGTATAGGTACTTAAGGCAGAATATAGAAGGAAGGTTGCAGGTGGTTGTGGGAGTTTGATTCTTGATTACTGAGACAAGTTAAGTTTTCACTCAGTTTAAAATGATGAGGGATTTGGGGGTGTAAAGCTAAAGTACTTTGGACCTTAGAATGATGTGATGCAGCTTATTCCCTGCCAGAAAAAGAACCTATAAAGCACTTCTCAATAGATGCTGACTGCTGGTGAGGACTTAGGGAAAAAATGCAGCTCATCACTGCTCAGCACTTGTCTTCTTGATTTTAGTGAGTAATTAAGTTGTAGAGGCCCTTTTAGTGATCTGAGCTACACATGAGAGATTCAAAGCCCAAAATTCAATAGTGTGTGCTCTCCTGTTTCCTGACTAATCCTGTAAGGTACAGTGGGTAGAATAGATGATCTAATAAGAGAACATAACTACAGTCAGCTAACTCTCCTATAAAAATTAATAATGAAAGCCCACTGAAATAAAGAGGAAGAAACTTATTTATGAAGGAATAATTAAATAAAATAGCTATTGTAGAAAGCTGCCAATTGGAGAATCAGATTTTGTAAGCAATTGTGTGAAGTATAAAGTATGTGCACTGGGCTGCATGTGCCTGTGATTGATGAGTGTCTCATGTCTGCTCCACATTGACAGAAAGTGGCCTGGGAAGATGGTTTTATGCAGCACATCATTCAGAAAGTTTGAATGTAGAATCATTTATAAGTGCAAATACATCTCAGATACTTCCTCACTGTCCAAGGAAGTTTGCAAAAGAAATTATTACCACATACACACAAACACATAAACTCTACTTTTATAGCAAGAAAGGAAAGATAGACCTGGAATTGCAGAAGCTGGTTTATGGGGTCAGTTATTAAATTTTTCCACTATAACTTTACTCACAGTGAGACATTTTCACTCTTCTGTGGGGAAAAGGTACATGTAGAAGATACTTTGCAAGCTGTGGAACTGACCAAATCTATCTGTGCCACTCTGGAAATTTTGCAGCCATATATCACTTTTTCACAAAACTTCTACCAACCCTTCCCTTTCATCTGAAGAGGAAGCATCACTTCTATCCCAGCACTTTCTCCTTTCCTTCATCCTTCCAACTCTTCTCTCCTACTCATCTCAGACCCCTAATGCTGTTTCAAGCCAGTGCAGAAACAAAAGAAAAAAAAGTCAATTAACTACAAGCTGCAGGTCATTCCTCACTGCAGCTTCTTTCCCTTCTCCTTTGGCAGCAGCATGATGCTGCTCTCCAGCAGCTGGCAGTTTACCATACTGCAGTTCTACAAGGTAAATTAGGGGCCAAGGCTGATCAGCTGTTTTCAAAAAGTTAGGAATTTATTTCCCTGGAAGGAATTTCAGCTAGTGTTGTAGGACTGTCTGTACCAAGCCACCCTAAGGCATTATGAATTTGGCAACTTCCTAGCAGCAAATTCAACTTGTGAAATTTTCTTTTGGTGGAGGAGACTAAAAATTTTGCAGGGATGTTTGCATTTGCAGTCACCTTTCTGGGGTGCATTGCTATTTACATGTCCCTTCCACATACCTGTAGCTCTTTGGTCCTGTGTTGTTTGTGCATCTGGACCAAGTGCTCTTGCTTTTCCTGGGGAAAATCATGCAGTAAGTAAGTTCCTTTTCTGAGTTGTGAGGATACCTGGGCAAAATATCAGAGCCTTCTCTCATAATAAACTCAGTTTGGGCCACATCTCTAGTGATGAACAATGACAGAATGAAAACATCTCACACTTAAAATCAATTTGGAAAGCATGTTTCAGTTACAGTTGTGTAACAAAGAAACTGAGTGTGGAGGCATCACTGAAATATTGCTTGTTTCTTATTTAAGGTTTAAGGCCCTGGGCAAGGTCTTTCACTATTTTTGAAGTGTCCAGTGCACAGGAACTTGGATTTGAATATAACAATGAGGTCCCTGTTGGCACATAAGTAGACTGTTGACACTGGGAAGGCAGAGGGTGGTTCATTTGCTGGGCCAGAAGTCAGTCCTACAGCTCACACCTTTGAAGGAAATCCTCTGCTCTAATTTCTCATCTCCCATCAACTGGATGAAAACCTGTAGCTCTAAGTACCAAAAAATAGAAAAGAGAGGAATCCTTTATGGCTGTTGGCCATACTTAGTTCTAGTCATCTGTAGGACATACTCTTACCCAAAATGGCATCAAAGTCCAGCTTAGTATGATCATATTCTGTGTCATAAGGATCAGTTAGAGAAATCCAGTCTTATATGTTTTCATAACTACAGTGGAAGAGTAATAGGTTTACAACGTTTTGACTCCTGACATTGTTCATATGCAGACTATGGAATATCCCTATGAGTTATTTTGCACTTATTTTTTCTGAAACCCCCCTGTTCAGAAGCAGATTGCTATGCTAGGAAACAGCAGTGCTGGTGTTCCAGCAGGTTTGCAACTGTGAGAGCTTCTTATGGGAGGAGCCCTGATTCATTACTTGCCATCAGTCTGGAGCAATTTCTCATCTGATGTCTGAGTTCTATTCGTTTTCCACACAATAGGCAAAACTCATTTTTATTTTAGCTCCAGGGCAGTCTGTGAAGGTTTGGTTGGGGTTAATTGGGAACAATATATTAACTTCAGCATTCAGAATTGGAGTACTTTGCTAGGTGTCATGTGCCTGCCGAGGCTCATTCTTTTTTGTGTCAGAACAGTCTTCTGGCCAATTGTTTTGTTAAAGGATGAGATTGGAAGGCAGTAGACTGGATTCTGGTGCAAATACTCAGTCCTGTAGAAGACAATCAGGTAACAAGCAGCTGCTTGCTTTCTACAGACCATCACAGTTTGAGCAGGGTTTGAACCAGCACTGTTATCCAGAAGGGATTTTATGCCATGGGCAGATGAAACTGAGAGGTCTTCAGCTCATGTTAGCATCCATGTTGTAGTGATGTCCTTCTGGGATTTTGTTTCATTTTACTAAAAGTCTTTACAATTCTATGGGTGATTCTTGTTTTCTTTGGGGTTTTGTTTGTTTTTAATTGCAGAATAATTGTGTTTGTGTGTGCAAAGGGCAAAGCTGAACTTAGCTGTCTGTTACATTTGGTCTTAAACAGCAGAGGCAGTGCTGCCATGAACAGCTTTGGCACAGCATTAGTTGCCAACCCAAGACCACTGGGTAGAGAGACCATGCTCCTCTTCTACTTCGGTGGTCCCTGCAGGGGCTAGGCACACTGTAATCCTTAATACATGTGTTTTCCTTCTTAGTTTATATTAAGATCTATAACATGAATCACAACACAGTCCTGGTGCCTATATTATACTCCCACTGCATACACCTACATTTCTCTCAGCACAAACCAGCTCACAAATTACAGCCTGTCTCTGCTCCTTTGTGATACTGATCCTGGTATTAGAATGCTGACTTATTAGCAGACTCTTCTCTCTAATCCACTAACAGCAACAACACTAATAAGTGCATTGCCTGAGGTCTGACTGAACACAATCAATTCTTCTACTGAATTCAGGGAGGGCAGGAGTAGGTTTAAGGTTGATAAGAAACTAATTTCTTTGGAAAAAATAAGCCAGGAAAGATTTCCTTTCTTTCAATTAAATAATGGGTCTTATGGCAGGGACTGTTCGTCTTGTTTATGTATTGTCACTTCTCTTGATATTTCCTCAAAGACATGCTATTTGAGAAGAAAAACATGTTCAGTCCACCATCACTGTCTTCCTGTGTGGCAAGGGAAAACAGACATATTGTATCATCAAAAATAGCATTGCCTGACAGCCTCTAAAAATATACATCACACATCACTAGCTATTTTAAATATCTGGCTAAAGGAAGAAAACCTCTCCATCACATCTCAGTTATAAAGTATTGACACATTATCATTTTACATGAAAAAAACAGAGCCTCATTAGCAGAAAATTATAATGAAGTTACTGAGCATTTTTAGCCATTTTGAACAATAGAATAGGAGGATGTATTAGACTACTCAGATACTCTGAGGAGGTAGGTTTGGGAAATGCCCATAGAGAAATTACATGAATCAATACACTAGGTACTCACTCCATCCCCTAGAGAATATTGCCCAGTTATTATATACGCTCAAAGCTTCCATTAATGACACAAGATGTAACACTAAGCAAAAATCAGTGCTGAAGGGAAACCATACAAATCATGGATTATGGTCCTGTACCCCAACATCATCCTGAAATACTCTCTTCTAGTCCAGGATAGTTCTTTGACATTTGCACAGAAATGAATTGTGAAAAATTGTGCAGCTCTTGAGGGCAGATTTTGCTTTCTTCAAACTTGTCTGGATTATGGAGCTAGTAGAAATGCAGCATCTACAGATGTTTCAGCAGGCGGGATGGCAGTAGGGAACTGTATATTCCTTTCCCTTCCTCTGTTCACTCTTCAGAGAAGCTGACCAAGTTGTGAAGTCTGAAAATGTGCTGTACCTTTTCATCAACCACACTAATATCATTTCCATCTCAACTATTACCTGGCAGTACAGGACTGTCTGCAGGTCACTGTACTATTATTGGGGGCAACACCTCAATTACTATCTTTTACTCACCAAGAAGACCCAAAGTACACTTTAGTCCTGGAAAGCGATCAATTTAAGCACTTCTGTGCAAGTAAAAATGTTTCCTTTTGAAAAATCCTAATTTTAATGCATTCATTCTCTGCATATCCTTACTTTGCAAGTGATTTTTCTAATTTTTGCTCTGATGGGGTGGTAACAAGGTCACCAGCAGTCTGATATTCATTACAGGGCAGGGGCATATCCCTGTGGGCTCTGAATTCCATTTTTACCATCAATTCCAGGGATGCCTAAAATGTCCCTCAGCAAGGATCTGGCATCAGGGAATCTCTGAGGGTGTCCATCTTACCTCCATTGCTCAGAAGACTGAAACACATTATCAGAATATGCCATGGAGTAAAAAATTCAGAGCTTTCATTCTTCCAAACTTTAATTTTACTTCAGGATTAGTATTTTATCTGTATATTGCCTACATTTCCTTCTCTTAAAAACAAAATCTCTTGCTGACACCATGTTTACCAGCAGACAAATAACAAATGCACAGTGATTTCTGGTCATCTTGCCACTGCATAGTATGGAATGGTAGAGGCTTTTCAGGGCTCATAACAATAAACTTCTTTTCTGTAGACACTGTGATCTCCAAAACCCAGGTAAACCCTGCACTGTGAACTGGGAAGTTCTGCTATTTTTGATGATGCTTTTGACTTGGTGTGAGACCTTGAAAAAAAGACAGTTCCTCTATGTTGCCTTAGTTTACCTTCCCAGACACTTTTTGTCTATGTCTCTGAAACCTTTGGAATACAGATTGTCCTTAAAAAAAAGAAAAAAATAGATTAAAAAAGCAAATCTTTGTAAGCAACAGCTTTGCAGTTCCAGGCAGTGACATGATGTGGTTGCTTTTTTCCTCATCTTTGCAGTTAGTCTGTGGAACTGAAATAAACAGAATTTACCCTGTATACATTATAGAGTACAGAAAAGCCCTATGAGTCACATAAGAAGTATTTGTGGTGTTGTAATGCCAGTGAATATTGTCAGTGCTTAATGATCTGGTTGACATTAGATGATTTAAAACTAATGTTCTAAGTAACTTGACTAAAGCTCAATAATTTACTAATGAAATAGCCCATTTTGCTTTGGGAATGGCTAAGAAAAGGAACTTCCTATTTCCAAAAATGAAACTAAAATAATCAAAACTTTGTGTCGTTGTAGAATGAAGGAAAACGTTTTAAAAGAAAACGTATTCTCTGTGCTTATTCATCCTTCTCTCTGTTTCTGGAAAGTGAAAATTTGCTGTTGTGTCCTGTTGTTTTTTTGGAGAGCATGGAGCAGAGTTTTACTGTCAGCACAAAAATGTTTAGTAGTGAATAGTAGAACAGCACAACAGTAGTCATGCTTTACTACTGCTTTGTGTCTCTAGATTTGTTTTCTGGACAGACTCAAAAAGTACTGCTTTTGTTCCAGAGAGCTGATGTGAAAGATTTTCCACTTGCTAACAGTATTTTATATTTCCTTTCTGTTTGCAGAACTGTGTGATGAATTTAAAGGAGGCTTAAAACTTCCCCAGCAGAACTGGCATAAATTATTCCTCCTTAGTAGTACTAGAACACTCTTCTATGTGAATCCTCTAAGTAAAGGCTGTAGAATTTCAGAATATCTATTTCTCCCCAGAAGGAGAGACATAATGGTTTTGAGAAAGGGAATATGTACTCTGAAGTGTTTTGCACCCAAGAGGTCACCATCCTGAGGTACCTCTGCAGCTGCCGCTCGCTTTCACCTGTTAGGCATGCCCTGGGACAACAATAATGTGCAATCAGGACAGATCTATGGGTGTGACAATACCAGTGTGTAGTTCCAGCCAGGAAGAGCTGGCAGGTCATTATCTAATGTCATGTGAGGAGATGGGAGACTTGCTACTTCTTCATGAGAAATTTCTCTGTGAGTCAAGTCCTTGTACAGCAATCCTGTTTGGGCTTAAAATGAAGACATTAGAGTTTTCTATTTAGATTTCTGTAGCACTGAGAATGGGTACTGCTTTGTACACTCTGAGATCTGAGTCTTATGAATAGGTAAATACCTTTGGTTAGTGGTGAAACAGAAATATAAAAGTAAGGATATTTCAGAGTCATCTTGGGATCTATATTCCAGCTCCCATCTGCAGAGTGCATGTTTAAAATGTCTGTGACAGGAGGGTGGACACCTGTCCAGTTTGACAACTACAAACAGACCATGGCACATTGTCTCAGCTTTGTTCTTTATACTCGGTTGTGTGTTTTCTTACATTATACTTGGCCATGTCTTTGATTCTTGGGGGGTGTTCTTCCAGATTCCTTGTCAGAGTGTATCTTTTTTGCTTGCAGATAATGGGGCTATCTATACGGAGAATGAAAATAAAAGAAATGCATTATCTGGGACACTGGCAGACTGGAGACAAAAATGTGATGATACATTTTGAGCTCCTGAAGGATAATTGTGGTTTGGGTGATTTCTCAATGGCAAGTTGCTGTAGTATTCTTTCCTGTTGTTATCCTTGTTTGAGAAATTGTGAGGCTTAAAGTATTACTGCCTAAAGTTCTTCAGAGATGCAGAGAGTTGTCCAAGTGTTCCTGCTGAAAACTCAGACTGAGAAGAGTAAACTCTTCCCTTGCTATGCTGTAGCTGGTAAATAAGATAAATACAGACCTGTCACCTTTCCAAGTGCTGGGGTTGAGGGTTAGTCATCCTCCTGCCCCCAGATTTACATAGCAGTTTCTTGTTGTCATGCTTCAGAAGTGAAGGAGTTTCTGAAGCAGCATACTTCAACAGAGAAAAAATACTTCAGCTGAAAATAAATGTGTTCAGGTGGCAGTGCATTTGGCTTATGAACTATTTGTGGATAATGAATTAGTCTTTCTCTAATAATCAATTTGTGCCGCATCCAGGAAAAAAAAAAAAAAAAAAAAGGAGTGTGGATACCTTCTAACTGCTTTGGCATTCTGCAAAAATGCTTTTGGTAAGATAACAACAGGAATTATCAAACATTAATAAAACTTGAAAGCAACAGCTAAAAATGTTTGATTCAGAGGTGGTACTCTTGCTGCTGCCACCCTAACTGGGTGCTCTCCAAGCATGGGCAGGCTGGAGAGAGAAGAGAGCTTGGATGGAAAACTATGAGGGGCAGCTTTGGCAGGGTTATGGAAGGCTCACCTTCCACAGTGTGCTGTGTAACACTGATGTAAAATGGCTCCTGTTAGCAGGCTGGAAAGAAGGTCAAAAAGCATGTCTGGGAATGTGACTGATGGACAGTGCACTAGAGATGAAAGACCCAGCAACTCCAGTCTCTTGGGAGGAGTCACAGAAAAGAAAGCAAAAGATGGATGGCCTGGGGAGGAGAGCTCCAGCAAAGGTAGGAATGTGCTGCCTTCTGATTTCACACAGCTGTGAGCAGAGCCTGGGATCTCCTGGGTAAACAGCTCATGTTAGTTGTTGATCAAACTGAAATCCAGAGGGTTCTTGGAACCAGGGTTGGAGATGGTCAGCCAAAGTGGGGACTGCATCACAGATGTGGCTGGTGTGCTGGATGGGCTCTTTCCCTCTCGTGGACAGAGGACATGTTCCAGCTGAGGGTTAAATCCTGGATGGATCAAGACAGACAGTGGTGTGGGCTGTAGAACAGACGTAGCAAACTGTGTTTGAATATTTGCAATTGTGGATCCAAATGGTGGAGCATCTGATTGCGTATGGCCTGTCAGGGCTCTTACAGAGACCTCTGTCCTGTTGCCCTTGCAGTGAGGAAGTGTGGACTTCAGAGTGTTGGGAGGGTGGCCAAGGTGGAGTCAAGAATAAAAACTGGCCCAAACAGGAGCAGGAGAAGAGACGATGGCTGCAGTACCTTCATGCTGCTGTTACCTGGCCCCTTTAATTTCTTCCTGGTGACCTGTATTTGTTTCTGTCCATAGCTTGGGCAAATATTTCACTTACTAACTCCTCCTTGAAAAGAAAATCTCTAGTTCTCAACATTCACAGATAGCAGGATTTTTTATTTAGCCCCTTAGTATCAGTGTTGCCAACTCTTCCAATGAGTCTGACATACAAAGATTTTCTAGTGGTTACTGTCAGTATGCAGAAATGCCAGCTACTCCCTAAAGGACAAGCACCTGAGGCTACTTCCTTCCCGGGGCAGCAGAACAGGACCTCACAAATGAGGGCTCATCCCACCATCCCAGAAGTGAGGCAGCCCCAGCCCTGGGCATTAGGGAGGGGAGGGGAAGGGAGGGGGCTCAACTCAGCAGGGCTCTTGGCCAGCCAGGGCTGTGGGACACCAGAGACCACCTCTGCTGCTTCACTGCTGCAGGGTCTGATGTCCTGGGTGTGCTGGGCAGTGGTCACAGTGAGACAGAGACAGTCAAGGCTGCTGAGGCCCTCAGGGCCTGGCTGTTACAGTGGATGGCCTCCAAGAACCCAGAAAGACTTCAGCAGCTGACCTGAGTGTGTCTAGAGAATGGCATACGAGAAATAACAGGCTCTTTCCTAGCTAATGATGACCCTTGAGGACAGCATGTGGATAACAGATGATGCAGGATTCCCTCCAGTAAGCAAGTGCAAATCTTTGGACAGGAGCTGCTGAACCCACTTATTCATCACTGATGGATTTGCTATGGGAAATAAACGCTGTGCCTAGGTAGGACTCAGTAAGTAGAATCAATAATGTTTAGGCTACTGCATGTTGTAAGCTACTTTTTAATGGGAACCTTCCTGGAGAACACTCCCTTTTGGAGCTAAGCCAATTTTCTGCTCAGGCATTGGAAGATAATTATTTTTCTAAATGGCTTCAGAAGTACAGCAGATGCATATGAAAGATTATTAATAAAATGATAAAGTATGTCATTAATAATAATGTTGATAGTCCTGAATATTGTCTAGAAAGGAAAACAAACCCAAACCCAAAGTTAGTGAAACAGAGCTGGGGATTTCTAGCTGGGGATTGAGGAAAGAGACAGAAAACAAAGTGGAAGCCCAAATGACATGCCAGAGGTAAGATTCATGAAGAGAGGCAGGACACACACAGAGAAAATAAAAAAGGATCCTAGAAAGGAAAAATCCTGATTTTTTTTCAGTCTTGCTGCATGGACTATCAGAACTGATCTGAGGCAGAGATATGCATGAGCCCTTTCCCTTTGGTCATGAATTAGAACTTCAGCTAACATTTTTGATTTAAGCAAGGTGCTTTATAAAAATGATTTTAGCAGATAGTCTTTGAATGTCTTCACAGGTAACAGTTCGGGTGAATCAGGGTAAGTTCTTGGAAATATTTTGTTAACCTAAAAAAATGTTGAAAAGGGACACAACAGGAGATAACTTGTTCTCATTAAATCTTAGGTATAAATCACAGTGCCCTTGAAGTCCTTCTCATTACCTTTAACCTCCATCTTCAGCAAATATGCAGAAAAATATCAGCTCAGCAGTGTTAGTCACAGTACAAAAGAAAACCTTTCTGTAGGAAATCTAAGGATTCCTCAACTCTTTTATTTATGACGCAAAATGGCTGAAATGTTGAAATGTCACAGACCTCATTTTTGGAAGCTCTGTCAAAGGCTGAAAAATACACATGCATACACAGCAGAAAGGAGGATGATATTCTGTCTATTTTTTGTTTAATACACTTGTGTGTGAACTAAAGTCAGTGAGGATAAAACTCAGCACTTTGGGGAAAACTTTAAGCACCAGCATGTGAGAACTTTTCATGCTGAATCAGACCAGTGCTTCATCTTGTTCTGACACCTTATCTTTGTGAAGGCTACCATTGCCATGATGGGCAGGTGATTAATGTAGAAACACATGTGCATAGGCAGAATTTCTTCTTAATCTCATCAGAGAGAGTTTGGGATTTGCTGAACTGTATGAAAAGTTGCACTCTTAAACAAGTAGATTTTTAAATAGTCCTAAGTTCTAAAAAACATAGTTAAAAATATAGTGGGTGGGTTTTTTCAAGTCCTTGTCTTGTTGTGTGATTTGCTGTGACTGATCCCAATCAAATTCTGCATTTAAATTCATCCTTGTAGTCTGACAAGGCAGGGATCTCCCTGTAAGGATCACCTTATTCTTGTTTCACTCAGCATATTTTATTTTCTGTTTGAATTTCTGTGGCTCCCACTTGTTAAAACACTTATTCTGTTGCTAGGAGGGCAGAAACAAGAGAGAAAATGCATCCTGCTTCACATGTTACCAGTTAAAGTAACTGCAAATAACACATTTCAAGCATCCTTTTGTGTAAAATGTTTTTTGTGTATATTTTCATCACCCCTGAAGCCCTTTTCAACCCTTGTCACTGTGGTAATTCTTTCTCTTAGCACTAGCCAGAACAGCTGGCAGAATGGTTCAGGCCTGTCTGTTAACATCTGACACCTCCTCATCCTGCCCTTGCTACAGTTCTTACTAACCAGATTTGGAAAATATGTTGTGTACACACACATATTTTTTAGTAATTCTCTGCCTCTCTTCTGGAAATCTGGGGGTTATCCCAAGCCAGATTGCTCGTATTGCCTGAAATGTTCACTGGGATCACTATACACTTCAAAATGTAAAGTTTATCCTTTTCTTGAATAAGGAACAGCTGCTTAATAGTAAATACTTCCCTAGGATCAAAACCTCTTGGTGAGTTGAGACCATTTTGTTATTTGTGGAGTTTTTGCACTCCAGGTGCTGATCTGGGAAGGTTATTATCAGAAGTTATGGATCTACTGTTGGCTCTGACACTGGTTTGTTAACAAATTCTTTCACATTTTTAATCTGTGCCACTGTTTTCCCTCTCAAATCCACCTTCTCTAGTTATCTTCTTAGGCACAAGCTGCTTATTTTATTCCTGTAAAGCCCCAACAAAAGGGGCTTCAGTTTCAGCTGGGATCTTTGGCTTCAGCAATTAATTTTACCAACTTCTGCTTTGCAGAAGTGGAGCTGGTGTCCAAGCCAGTTTCTGCAATAATGAAAATTGAACTTCAAGTTTAGCAGAATTTAATCTGATACTTTAAGAGAGAGAAAACTGATTTTTCATTGGTCTAGAATTTCTCATATAATTCCTTCTAATGCATTTATCTACTAGCTCACATTCAGCAGCTTCTTCACAGGAAATCTGCCTTCTCTTACCTGTTCCAGGAGACCTGCAGTCCCTTTAAAAAGTGAGGGGAAAAGAACTGAAGCAGCCATGTGTAATAATAACACTTCAAATGATCAGACTAATACCAGTGCACAATAAGGAAATGAAAACCAGGCTCTGGTTGCTTCTGGGTCAGCTACTGAAAGAAGCAGGAAATCATGTCATTGTGACTAGTCTGTGAATGCTCCCTGCCAGCCAGCAGTGATTTTAGTTCTCATCTGCTAGTTGCAAGGGTTAAGGGTAAAAGGATGTCCTTCTCTACTTTTGCTCCCAGCTGCTTTGCAGGGAATCTCAAAGACTTTCTAAATTTGACAATGAAAAAGAGAAAATGCTGCAGGATATTCTTCCTTCTCTTCCAGTTGTGAAGCCAAATTTTTTCCTGTTCAGAGTCCCATCTTCATGGCCTTTGTTTGCCCTGAACATCACAACTGGCTTTCCATAGCAAGAAGATGGAAACAATGCTTTCCAAAATCATTACTGCTAGAAAGATGGCATTGCTTAATGGCATGACTAGAAGAGAGTTGCACTAGAGGTCATTTTGGCTCAGAAAAGCTGCTTTTGATGTTTAAAATAATAATAAAAACCCCCTAAGAGTGTAGGAACAAGTTAGATAAGTTAACATTTTTGTGTGTGTGATGAAATACTGAAGAATCTATAAATAAAACTGGAATTTGTCAACTGCATAAAGGTGTCCCCTTTTTCTATTAAAAGCTGTGCATAGCAATTAGGAGTCTTAGCTTTGCATCAGAATATACTAATATTATGTTTTTCCTCTGTTTCTTGCTAAGAGAATACTAGGAGAATATGTGAAGAGGAATTTTCTGTTGTGATGGTGAAAAACTGATTTTTACCTTCATACGGTATTACCTTATTATAGAAAACAGGCTTAATGATGTCTTTAAATGGTGAAGATAACAAGCTATTTAAGGACTCTAAATGTACTTTTATTGGTAAATTCCTATTTAGTGCAGTACTCCTTATTCATATTCTCATAAAAGCCAATAAAAATCACCATCTGTAGGACACAGGGAATAAGGGATATTAAATATCTTCTATGATATCAGGGCTTTAAGTGTTGCCAGGAACTATGGTGGCAAAAAACCACCTCTGACCTTGACAGTAGAAACATTTTCTTACTGAAACACAGATAGTCTCCTGCTGTGTGTGAAACTTCAGCACAAAAGGAGCTGGGTGTTTTTTAGCAAACCATTTGTAACAAAAGATGCCTTTTCTCTCTCAGACTATTGTTGAGAGAAAGCGACAGATTCTTACTGTTAAACAAGCTTTAGAGTTTTTCGTTCCAAGGAAAACAGCATGAGGTTGTCGTAATCAATTGCTATTTGACAGAGTGATAGAAATGCAAACGTTACACAGCAGCTAAAAATCTGTCTGGAAACAGCCCGAATGGCAAAAGGCCGAGCACATGTCAGCAACAGCATGACCAAAGTGCAATCTTTACCCTGTATTAACTAATGGACCAAAAAAAATGCTAAATTGAATCTTTATTTCTAGGTGAAATGTCATGTTTCATTCAGAAAAAAGGTTATGATGTACCAATTATTCTCAGCTTGGTTTAGGTTGGAACCTTTTCTCATTCTTGGCTCTGTGCTGGGGCAGTGGAAGGGGCACAGAAAATATATTATGGTCTGCCAAAACACAGAAAAGGCTGGCAGGAGGAAAAGGTGTTGGCAGATTACCATATCCTTGAAAAATTATCACTAAAGTATATTACATAAGTCCTACTATAATTCCTCCCATTTTCACCATTGCTATGGGGAAAACTTTATTCAAGAATGCAGTACCACTTAAAAACATATCTCTGTCTAGATGCTGTGCTCTGTCTTCATTTTTCCACAATATTTAGCCAGCTAGATTGCATTTTTAACTGTCCTTTGAATTCTCCCACATTAAATTCAGACATGACCAAAAGGCTTGCAAACATCTTCCTTCTGCACACTGAGCTTGTATCCTCCATCCCTTCCCACAGCATGGAAGTTTGATTATGGCACCCTGACCAATGCCAGTTTGCAGTGTTGCTAATGATAGCATCATACTTTTTGGATAGGTCTTGTATCACCACACCATTGGCCAGTGAAAGACTATTTTGGCTGCCTGTATTGAGCTTGAAGATCCATGTAGGGGTAAATGGAGGCAAAACTGTGATCCCATAGGGAGGAACTCTCTCCTCTACTTGTCTGATGACATGAAGACTGATAAAATTTGGGTGGTGTGGCACTGTGGGACTTGCATTAAGGAAAGTCCTTAACATTATCTATCTGTAATGTGCAGTAGCTATAGCTGAATGTATTTTGAGTGTAATTACAGAGCCTATAGAGAAGCTACAGGTCCCCTTCTTTAATGGACTCCTTTGTTTTAGTCATTGCTAAGTCCGAACGTGGCCACGAGTCCTGCAAGTTGTGCAAAGGGAATGGTTGGCTGCTCACTCTGATTTCTGCTGAGCTACGTGACTCTTCAAACCTTAACCAGCAAGTAAAGCCAGAACCACACAGGCAGGTACTGAAACCAGGAGAACGGTGCACCTAAACCCCACAGGTGGAAACACAGTTGCCATGAAGCTTCACATTGCACCTCATTCACGGCTGCATTGCATTGCTACAGGATGCTCTCTGGCATCACTGATGGCCACTGTCACCAGCCACAAGAAATCCCCTGTGACTTTTCTGGAGAGGATGAGGGAGGATTCAATTTTCCTTTTTTTTAGTTTTGGCTAGTGAGAAATATTTTTATTCAGAGGTAGGATTCTTTTTACTGTTTTTTCCATTGGTCAATTTGATATCACTAAGCAGGGCTGTGAAATTGTACAAAAGGGATGAATATACTGTGGAAGGGGAAATAGTACCACCCATGGCAAAATGGCATGAGGTTCCCCTAGCAAGCTGGGTAGGTAAAGGTGAGGTGATTCTGTGTGCCTCAGAATCTCCAACCCTTATCACTTTATTTGATTGTTTTCCTTTTTAAATAATTTTCTTCAAGAAGGGAATTTTTTAGAGAAACAAAGATATCTTTGTATTTTTCACGTTCTGTCACTTGGTGTCAATTCCCAGAGATGTCAACTCAGCAGGTGACACTGAAGATAAGATGGTCTTGAAAAGCTGCCTGAATCAATTTCTGCATCAGTTGTTGCTTATGATTGTCTTACTTGGGATATCTCTTGTTTCATGGGAGCTGCTGGGCACTACTCAGGCTCCTCACAGTCATGCCATGGCTGTGTGTGACTCAGCAGTGGCAGGCAGCGAGAGATTGTACCACTAAACTTTCTTTTGCTACAAAGCACAGCCCTGCCTTCAGGCTAATGTGTACTTTGTCTTGTCACACTGCTCAATACCACAACCTAGTGTCAGCAGTGGTGCCAGCTTTATTGCCATTCGGTGCCACAAAGCTGTGCTAAGGGACCAGGGGGTGATAATGGATTGAAGGCAAAAGAGTCCAGTATGAGGATTCAGATAGTGCCACACATCACACAATGGCCTGAATGATTTCTAAAACTGTTGGGATACAAAGTTACAGCTATAGCTCAAGTAAATTTTGTTGTTGTTGTTGTGGGTTTGAGTTTTTAATATATAATTCCTGCTTCTTTCTCATTTCCTCTAATACGTTTAGTAGATCTGAATCCTCTAAAGGCAACAATGTGCTGGCAGAGGCTCTTGGGAACTGTTGGCTAAAATTCTGCTGCCAAGATGATGAGCGTTTTAGGATAATTTCCTGGACTGGGAGATCAGCCCATCTCCGAATATGATCAAAGCTGCCAATGTGTATCTATTGTGCCTATCTATGACACACATAAGGACCACATACAAAACTAAGAATAGCATCACTGCTGACAAGAAAAAAAAACACTCTTTCTCTGTGATGACTATTGTACACACAGACTCATAGCTCTAAATCTCATGAGAACAAATCCTGCTTTTTCTTTTCTATACTAACTTTGTTAAGAACAAATTAATGGAAGGAAATGGTAAGCTGGAATTGATCCTCTATCAGTACAAATCAGAGATGAGTTTTAGGGCAACATATGGGATTTCCCTTCTTGGAAATACTCTGAAAGGACACAGTTTTTCAGAAGGCAGATGATTTGAACTTCAGACTCCTTTCACATACCTAAACTTTAATAAACAAAAGGTTGCCACCTTATTAGTTGTTGCAGAGATCAAGTATTCAGTCTCTAATGAAATTAATCCAGGCCTTTTGCAACCAACAGTGTCAATGAAGTTCCTAAGCAAAATCACATTTTCTGGCAAGAAAATCAGATGTAAATGTCATGCGAGCAGATCAATGCTTGCAAGGGCAACAAACACCAACTTAGATCATCTAAAATGCTTTTAAAGAAGAGGAAGAAAAAAAAAAGACAAAAAAGAAACAAACATTTTTCCTGATGTGTTTTCGAAGGTCATGCTTCTACAACTGATGGTGGTTGCTGGGAACTTGATCAAGGTTTGTTGTGATTATGGTCTCAGGCAGTGCAATTTAGTCATATGGGCAACTGAGCAGTACAAGGCATGATCAAATTCTGAAAAAATGTATTCTAAAATGAGCACAAGATACTCTGCAGATAAGGCAGTCATTTCCTCAGCAGTTAGACCCATAGCACTTGAATGCTTCCAAAATGTATATTGGCTTTGGAGTATGCACTAACCTGTCTCAGTGTGATAGGGTCTTTCCTGATCTATATAAATACCAGAAACAAACATGAGAGTTATAACACAACAGTTTAAAAACCCTGAACAGCCCTGCTCTGGTTGCATCTGCAGCCATTGTTATCCTGGCTACACTTAAACCTTCTGTGTCCTGTTGGGCAACTGTGGTGATTCATTTGTGTTCTTCAATTTGTAATTGATTCCTTGAGGCCTGCATGGAAAGGTATGAAACTACTTTTGGTGGTGATAAAGTTCTCATTTTGCTGAAGCTGTAAAGCCTGCGAGTTTAAACCATGTATGTGCATCCTCCTCTTGTGATAAATGTAACCTGTACAGAGCTTGGCTGCAAGGTTTAATAAAGGTTTCTTTGTCAGAATTAAAAGGGCTGATGCAGTGATGTTAATTCTTACTACATTAAATCATCCTTTTAATTTAAAGATCTGCTGATTTATGTGAACTTCTTAGCAGCACTCACACTGTAATGATTCTGGCGGTTGGCGAGCAGGAGTATCATCCCTCTCCTCTTTCCTCGTCACGCCTTGGTCCACTGAAGACATTCTGATGCCACCCGCAGGAGGACTCAGGTACTTTCAGCAGTTCTGTCCTAATTTACAGCAGCTCTCTGCCCTTTTGAGGGTGATTTAGCACTACAAGCCTGTAATATTAGCAAGCAGAGGGGACGTCAAGGCATGTAGCTGTGTGGGCACATAACTACAGGGTGATATTCAAAGCCCTTACTGGATCCGTGCCTCAGAATGAGAAGTATTATTTTACTGCTGGAGTGTAAAATAGAGAACAGAAAGCTCCCTCTTCGTGTTCATCTGGGCTCAGACAAACACAGATGGAGGTTAGACCCTGCCCCCTACAGCAGGTTACCCCAGGGGTAGGCTCCAGCCTACAGCTAGACCACAAATATGTTCTGTGGAAGCCCTGCCAAAGCCACAGATGCGTGAGGTCTCCCTTTTTCCTGCAGGGCATCCTGTGTTTCTGGCTGTTTTCTAGAGAGCTGAGTACAACATTCAGCATCCTGGTGTGCAAGAGGCTGTGTCCCACCAGCAGGAAGCAGTGCCAGTGTGCTGTCCCAGCTCCCAGCCAAGACACAGCATGCAGAGCCTGGCAGCCAAGCAGCCTCACCCAGCAGTTATTCTGGGGCTGCACAACCTGCCTTCGTATTAATTCACAGATCTTCCCGGGAGGCTTCACCTATGCCTATCTGTGCAACATGGTCCTGCTGCTATTAAACGAAAGACTTGTGAGATCCAAGTGAAATTAAGGGAAATCCTGGCTTCCTGGAGAACTTGATTATTTTTATGGTTATGCTATTAAGTACTAGTACATAAGGGAAAAACAAAAATCACAGCTTTACAAAACAGTAACAGAGTAGAGGTAAGCAGAAAATACAAGGGAAATTATAACATTTTTTATGTTTAGATGTATAATTCTCACCGTACCATAAAAGTAATATAAGTTGATTTCTGTGAGTGCATAAATAGAATGACTTTGATTTTAATGTTGTGAACAAATTACTGATCATCAGGATTTTTTGCATAATATGCCCAGTAAAATGCTGCATTTTGTTGCACTTTATCAGCAATGTGAAAAAAAGATCAGGTTTACCATGTATAGTTTTAACATTTCTACCAGTATCATGTTGAAGTCTCTAATTAGAGAGTCATGGGGTTCTGAGAGAGGACTTCCTCTACACCCCAAGAGGTGTTTCTTAAAATTTTTAATTTGGAAGATTTGTGATGAGTATTCCTGGTTTGGGCTAGCAAATGTGTTTGCCTGCCTGTTCTGTGTTTCACACCTCACAGTGTCAGGAGCAGTACTCCAGGATTTGCCAGCTCAGCAAACACCTGGTATCAAATTCACAGCACATACTGACTTGTTTCTGTCTCTCACTCCTTTCCTTTCCTTAAAAATTTGCATCCCTTCTTTTCCAAATATTTTGTGTTTATATCTTTATGCATGTTTGGAGGAGAATGGGGTGAAATTGCAGCATCCATCTCTCGGTGGATATGCTTCAGGAGCTCTGCCGTTGTGAAATCATTGTGCCTCAGATAGGTCTTCATCTGACTCTTGTGGGGTAGAAAAGGGGATTTGATAATAGAGACGAGGAGCTACGGCACAAAGATGCCATATTCTGCAAATATTTGGGCACTTGTTTAACTGAAATGTATGAATCCAATTCCCTGCGTAATCTGAGGATTTCTGGGAAGCCAGCCAAACTTTTAACAAGAACTCACTTCAGCATCACCACAGTTGCTCGTTAGATCAAGAACTGAGCGGTTGCCACGGGTGGGCAAAGTCAAACAGTGAATCCTGATATCTCAACTCCTTGTGCTGTTTTTTTAACTGTAAGAACTCTCTTTTTTGCTTAGTTGAGGCCATCCTATCCCTTCTCTCTGTCAGGACATTTAGGGAAGCACTGCAGAGTCAGCAAGAGATCCGATGCCAGGAGAAGCACTGGTCCCACAGCAGCCATCCAAGCTTGTTTCACTCTCTCAGGCTGGCACTGCTGCCTCCTTACCCTGTGGACCCCGATGCATTTTCAATTCTGCCGGCATGTGATGTTACAGGTCGGATTTACCACAGCGTTCAACTCACTGGAAACACTGGTTGGACTTACTTAGCCTCTTAGTGGAGGCCCCTCAGCAGTACGAGCAAACTTCATCTCCTGCCCGGGTGTGCTGAAAGGGCTCTCGAGAACAGCTCAGTGCTCCCTGCGGGGAGGGCAGAGAGGTGCCCGGGATCCCGGAGCACGCCCGGCGGTGCCCGGTGCTCCCTGCAGGGAGGGCTGAGAGGTGCCCGGGATCCCGGAGCACGCCCGGCGGTGCCCGGTGCTCCCTGCAGGGAGGGGAGGGAGGTGCCGGGACCCCGGAGCCCGGAGCACGCCCGGCGGTGCCCGGTGCTCCCCGCAGGAGGGCAGAGAGGTGCCCGGGATCCCGGAGCACGCCCAGGCCCGTCGGTGCCCGGTGCTCCCTGCAGGGAGGGCAGAGAGGTGCCGGGATCCCGGAGCACGCCCAGGCCCGTCGGTGCCCGGTGCTCCCCGCAGGGAGGGCTGAGAAGTGCCCAGGATCCCGGAGCACGCCCGGCGGTGCCCGGTGCTCCCCGCAGG